>WOFM01000117.1:1101296-1344763 GCA_011428145.1 Ericerus pela
TTTACTTGAAATTATATTTTTAGTCTGCTAATAAATTCTGTCGTGAAAACTTCTCTCTTACTCATTTTTGTTCCTCGTATTTACCGCCTCACATCAACTTTTTTCAAAATGTTAAGACCTTACAGGATATAATTATACTTCGAGGATATATATATGATGGAGACGACATATTAGGCAGTCTCAGTGTCAAACCTCTAGAAAACGTGTCTACGAACACGTGTACTTCCATCTACATATCTGATTGGATGAAAATCTCGCCACGTCCACTTGTTTATAAACACTGGTGAACAAAGTACCTCGCTTTTACACCAATTTTCGACTCTGATTAGTTGCAGTGTAGAGTCTGGGGTACTTCGTATGCCAGCACGCAGCACCTACTATCTGGACACTCAACCTCATGTTAAAACTTTTGAGAATGATAGCAAATTATATTGTTAGCATATTATTCTCACATATTATTTGTTGTGGTAACACTGACTCGATACTTTTTGTAATCTGTGATTTTATGTTTGAAACTCAACTGTGATATTATATTTTTGTGTGCCTCTTGTCGCTCATCAAACGCTGATGAATTAACTATCGTGAACGACGGTGTCGTACACGATTCGATAACGATAATGTGATACAATATCGTTATCTCACTGACGTCATTGATCGACTCTATGACGTCAGGAGAACAAACCTATCAAAACGTTACCAACTTACACAAACACAGGCAACACAGACAAGTTCGTTACAAGAAATAACGAACGATGTCATTCGGTTAATGGCGACGAACGTGAAAACCACGTTCTTTTATATTTGTCTCACTATATGGTAACAGAGCAACTACGGTCCTCGAAAAGTGTTTATTTTTGTGATTTAAGTGAATTTACGTATTGGTATTCGAAAAGTGTTCGGTTGTGAAACAGCAGGAAGAATAAAACAAGATACAAACGACCATTCAACAGCGCAAACGCATGTCCACAGCGGACACAACAGAACAAAACAGACGTAAGTAATTAAACATAATAGATACAGCGAACTTTTATTACAGAGCATATTCATAGAACTTATTTATATAAACAAGTGAGATAAATGTAATAAGCTAGATCAAATTCCACGTGCGTGAAACATAAATCAACGTCATATATTAACAGGATATTTGTTTCGCAGATTCAACAATGGGAAAAAAGAAACAGAAAAACACAGAACCAGCAGACACCCAACAAGGAAACCCAAACCCAGATGTAGACGTACATCCATCACCTTTAAAAATTCCAGAACAACCCAGACAACACCCATCACCGCTCACCCGCAACCTATCAACAACGACAACAAACCCACAACAAAAAGCAGTAAATCAAACAAACACAACAGGAGTAACATTAGAACCGAACAAACCCACACAAGTAACAAAATCAATTACGATAACTCTACCGACTACAGTGACACACACAATAACGAAACCAAATCCTCACCAGACATACTCATCCATAGCATTTACGGACAGTCAACAAGTATCAAGGTACAGACCTACAACAATGGCATTATTAACAACGGCTAATAAGCCATACGTAACGCTACCTACACCTAACATAACACAAACACAACCAATTCATGAACCACAAAAACAAACCTATTATACTACGACAAACCTACAACATACACAACAAACGTTCAGAAACCCCCAACGTTCATATATAGAAATATCAATGACGAGAGCGGAAAACAAAATACAGCAAGCCAGAACATATAACGTAGCCGTATATCAACCAGCAGACGTACGCATTTTTCTCAGTACATTACAATTTCAATTAACAGACCTAGATAACCTCCCTACAGACTGCTGACACACAATTTTATCAGAAAGTTTACGACATCAAAGAAGAACTCACAATTCAAATTACTCGACTTAATAACGAATTTGAAGAATTACAAACTGCACGCAAACTACAACAACAACATGCTCAACAATATTTACAAACCAAACAACCTCCTGAAATTTACTGCGAAACAAACATCACCAACTCACCAAGCAAACGTCAACGAACAGTCTCACGAACATCCAGCGAGGAAATGCTAAGTCCCCGCTCCACCGGATACTACCGTTCAGGATCTGGTGACAGATACAGACCCACAACACCTACAGGTAATAATCCAGATATCCCTATAATAACCCTTGAACAAACACCAATAAGGAAACGATCATCAAAATGGACTTATAAAGACGATCAAACACCACAAACACCGATCATAGATACAAAAAAATCAAAGATACGAAACACAACAGACGAAACAACACCACTTGACTTAACTCCTACAAGACGAGATACTCAAACGAACATGAATATATTACCACAAAGAAGGGTCATAATATATAATACACATATACAAAACCCTAACAAACAACCCACAAACGTTATTCCACATCAACCGACAGAAATAACAATGGAACAAATAACTCAAGAAAACAACCAACAAGAACATACAAAAAATACACAAAAACCAATGTTACTAAAGAACACACTTTACATACCAAAAGTTTGGGAAATACCCATTGGATCACAAACATTAACTCAATCATGTTTTCTAAAGACACCAAAATACAAATTACCCAAATTTAATGGGAAACGTATATCATATCCAGACTTCATCACATCTTTTATGAAATACATACATATACGAGAAGACATTATAACACCACAGAAATGTAAAATATTAGAAGATGCTATGCCTGAAAACAACAAACAAAGACTAACAACATTAGGCCATAACGAACAAGGCTACTTTAGAAGACTACAATACCTACACGACGAATTTGGAGATGAATCCAGACTGCGGTCAGAACTATGGCAAACTCTAAATAACATACCTTTAGCACAAAATACAAAAGAAAGTTTACGCACCACATACGACAAAACGTGCATGTTGCTAGACACCATACACGACTTCGTACCAGAATTAACAGACGACCTCACCTTTCCAACATTACTAAGAATATTTCCAAGAAATTCATATTCCAACAGGATAGATATATCTAAACCAAACTCAAAAGCGGTTTTAGAAGCAGTATACCAAGAAATTAAAACAAGAGACTTAACAGAAAAGCCTGACATAACAAAAGAAATATACAAAACGCAAGAAACACAACAACAAAATAACACATACTATAGAGACAGAACATATAACAATCCTAACAGACGTCAACATAATAGACTACAATATAATAAACCTAATAACAATAAAAATATAACAGAAACCCAAGCACAGCTTAAAAGCAGTCCCAATTTTCATACAAATATTGACCAAGGTAAACCTTCGCCAGAACACTATATAGATAACGATATAGATGAAATTTCTGTTCCAGTATATCATTCAAAAACAGACCCGGACACAAGTATCCCAGAACAACTGTACAGATTCCCAGCAATACCGACGAAACAAAGATGCATGTTCTGTAAAGGACCACATTGGAGCTACCTTTGCTGCCACAAAAGTTACAACACACTAGAAAACAGACGTACATACTTCAGACAATATAATTTATGCCCCAAATGCGGAATCCTAGCTACAGCAGACCACTGTAACCAGCCACAACGGAGATGCAGATGGTTCCAGTGCCAACAGACCAGTGCACACCATTCAGCCCTATGTCCCAGAATCACGTACCCACTAACCAAACAGGAAGCAAACCGATACTTAGAAAAAGTCATAGAACTACAAACCAAATTCCCACCACGTAAGCAAGAAGAAAACAATACAAAAACACAGGTAGTACAAGATACTAATAATCTAACTTCCTTACAGCACCTCCAGAACCGAAAAAACAGACACTCTCCTACTACAGAGATTAATCCAACGACAATCGAACAGACTATATCAACATTAGCGCAAATCGAAGAAACAGTTCTCCAACCACCAATACCAAGTAAGTTAAATTTATTTACAATTCTATCTACAAATAGTAAATTTCTTACATTTTGTACAAACATACGTAACCCTCAAACACTACAAACACATCCGATAAATGCATTCTTTGATTCAGGGAGCACTAAAACATATATAATAGAAAACATTGCTATACAAACACTTCAACTACCAATCATAGACACACATTCTCTAAAGTTAACAGGAATACAAAATCAAACAACACAAACATTCCATACAAATATTGTCACCTTTGAAATAGAATATGGCATACAAAAATTCTCAAACATAATAGCTAGGACAGTACAAAACATATCTAACAAATTAGACACGCAAAACATAAAAGAAATTAAACAAACATACCCAAAATATAAAAACTTACGATTCGCACAAACATTAAAAACAACATCACAAATACACATACTACTCGGGAATGAATACATGTGGCAATTTATTAAATCAATCACACATATCTCACCATCAATACAACTAATTGAAACAAACTTCGGATTCCACATAACTGGACAATTAACAGATAACCCAGAACCAACAAAAAATGAACATATATATTTCTCATCAGAACTAGACGTAGAAAGGTTATGGAAATTAGAAACAATAGGGATAACAACACCAGACCTAACAATAGAGCAAGAAGAACAAAAAGCAATAGAATTATTTTACAAAAACATAAAACTCGTAAATGGAAGGTACCAAGTACGATGGCCATGGAAAATATATCCACCCCCATTACCAGACAACTACTCCTTAGCATTCAGCAGACTTAAAAGCCAAATACCACATATGCGTAACTCACCTGAATTTTTCCAAAAATACGATGCATACTTCCAAGAACTATTCAAAAATGATATAATAGAAGTAGTCAACAACAAACATACATCAGAACCAGTACATTACTTAGCACATCACGGAATAATAGACCCAACCAAACTCACACACCCGATTAGAATAGTTTTTGACGGATCAGCCAAAACTAAAAAAGCAAACCATTCAATGAATGATTGTATACATAAAGGATTAAAACTTCTCGCAGACCTCGTAAAACTATTCATAACATTCAGATTAAACCCAATTGGTATAAGTGCAGACATTAGGAAAGCATTTTTACAACTAGAATTAAACCCATCAGACCGAGACGTCACAAGATTTCTATGGCTCAAAGACCCGAACAAACCATTAGCAAACCACAATCTTATAATCATCAGATTCAAAAGAGTACCATTTGGTGTCATAGCATCACCATTTTTACTTGCAGCAACACTACTATATCACTTTCAAAACACTAACCCTCAATTTTATAACATTCTAACAAATCACTTTTACGTAGACAACCTAATCACATCAGTTTCAACAAACGAACAAGCACTTAAATTATACAATGCATCTAACAAAACTTTCAATGACATTTCCATGGAATTAGCACAATGGGCAACTAATGACTCAGAATTACGAACTCATTTTACAGACAAAAACGCAATACAAAAACCACCTGTTAAAATACTAGGCATTCAATGGGACTACACAAAAGACATACTCTACTTAAAACCAAAAATGAAAATCCCCGAACAACATACAAAAAGAACCTTTGTAAGTAACTTTTCAGCGATTTTCGACCCACTAGGATGGTTCGCACCATTATTAGTCCCAGCAAAAGCTTTCGTACGAACTTTATGGGACCAAAAACAAGAATGGGACACACCATTACCACTCTCTTTAATACCAATAGCAGAAAACATTATAACAGACATAAGCAAATGTAACGACATATGTTTCCAAAGAAAATTTTTTCAAAAACCATTTATACCAGAACAAGCAGAAATTCACATATTTGTAGACGCCTCCGCAATAGCATATTCAGCAGTAGCATATCTAAGATACAAAACAAACAATATACACACATTAAGATTCCTGATAGGAAAATGCCGACTAACACCAGCAAAAACACACACAATACCAAAATTAGAACTAATAGCAGCATTACTGGGAGCACGGCTCATTAAATTCCTTAGAGAAACATTACAAGTATCACATAACAAACCATCTTTCCTATGGTCTGATAGTAAATGCGTACTCATCTGGCTCACACAAAGAAAAATTCTACCCCCCTTTACACAAAACAGAGTTAAAGAGATCATATCAATCCCAAACACACTATACCAATACGTACCAACCAAAGAAAACCCAGCAGACATAGGATCCAGAGGAGCAAACCTAACATCCTTAACGCAATCAAAATGGTTCACAGGACCAGAATGGCTAGCAAAAGAAAAAACAGAATGGCCACAAACGGATTTACATACATTAAAAGACGAAACCTCAGAAATCCAGACAGAAGAACAACACGAACAAACTTTCTGTACCATAGCAGAATCCTTACATGACTACGCCCAACCATACACTAATGAAACAATATTAAATAACACATATAATGACCATACATATACACGTAAACACAGACAAACACAATCTAGAACATACAAAATCCCACATTACGAACAAATATCGGAAACAACCAACAACAACAAGACAAATCCCGATATTGACCACGAAGAAATAATTGACAATACATCAAAGACACAACATTCACACCCATACCTAGATCACGAAGAAATAATCACGAATTCTACATCACAAAACACAAATACATTCATCACGTATATATATGGTAAAAACTTAACACCATTTGACCTAGACCTTTATAAATTCTCTTCATTACAAAAATTAATCAAGACCTTCCAAATTACGATAAAAGCATTAAAACAATTTAGAGAAAAAACAGCAAACAATAAATCTCTTACAATACCATACCTTCACACAAATTACCAATTTTTCCAGATACTAACTATTTTCATAAATGCAGAACAAAGAAAATATTGTAAACCCATATTCCAACAATTGCAACAAACAGACCCACCACCATACGCAATATTCAAAAAATTTCACATAAAATTAGACAAAGACAACATGCTCAGATTACATAATTACCTACCTCCACATACATTACATACACAAACTTATACACCATATTTACTACCCCCACAATCACACTTAACTAAATTAATAATATTATACATACATGAAAAAGGTTACCATAGTGGAACCAGATATACGGTCGCAAAATTTAGAAAAAATTTCTTCACAACAAGCATAAACAAACTAGTCATATCAACAATTCGAAAAAATTGTTATAAATGTAAAATTCATTCGAGAAAACCCTATAAACAACCACCCTTTTCAACCATGCCAGATTTCAGACTTAATGAGAAGGCTCATCCGTTCACACACACTGGGGTCGATATATTTGGACCATTTTATACATATAATAAAATAATAAAACAACGTTCACAACAAATTTCACCATCAACATCACCATCCAAAAGATGGATTCTCATATTCACCTGCCTCACTATACGAGCAGTATATTTAATACCCATCAAATCTTTACAAACAGAGGAAATTTGGTGTGCATTTCACTCATTTTTCGCAGACAGAGGAACACCCAAAATAATACTGTCTGATAATGCGGCACAATTCAGAGTCATCAACACAAACATAACAAACTTCTGGAACAATATAACAAATAACAATAAAATACAAAATTATTTATACGAAAATAACATACAATGGAAATTTATACCAGCTAAAGCCCCATGGTACGGTGGCACTTACGAACGCCTAATTGGCATTATCAAACAATCTTACTACAAGACTGTAGGACACTACCCCATATACATACACACATTTCACATCACTATCAAACAACTACAAATAATGATTAACGAAAGACCTTTATGCCCAGAATCAGAAACATCAACATACTCATACCTTACACCAGCCAACTTTCTTCACGCAAACTTTCAACATACAATACTACAATCAGACAAACCAAATGTCAACCATACATCAACAGAAAAACATTTACAACACATATGGAAAATAGACCAAATATACCTAAAAAACTTATGGATACAATGGAAACAAAATTACCTCACATATCTTAGGGACAAACAACCACAACCGATACCAAATAATTACCATACAAACGACGATTTACCAAAAATCGGAGATTTAGTACACGTCATAGACGTCGCATCCACACCCAACAAACCACAACTTGCAGTAATTAAAGAATTACATAAATCCCCAGACCAAATTATAAGATCAGCCTCCATTATGTTTCCAAACGGAACACTTACCACCAGACCCCTCAAATATTTAGCACCATTAGAGCTAAATTCTCAAGCGGCCTTGCAACATCCACACACAAAAGTAGTGGCCCAAAAAACATAACATCTACGAATTATCATAAATAATTCGTAGCTCAGACCGTCTTTAGGAGAATCTACTCTGGGTAGACTTATAAACAAAACAGACCGAGTTTGCAACCAGAGGACCCACTGTGGAACCAATATAAAGATTGGAGAAGCAGGTGACGTGTAACAAACCAACAATATAAACACTAGCCAACCATCTTTTATCCTCACAGAAGGAAAAACGATGCAGTTGACGTGTTTATTAACAAACAATGATTATATAAAATAATGCATTTTATTCTTTTCACAGAATCACAAATATACCTGAAAGAAAGAGACAAACCAGAATAGAATAACATCAGAAGCATGACGCCGAACACGAATCATCATACAAGAAACTAGCTGTGATCATAGAACTTCAAACTGGAAACTAACTGTGATAATAGACCTTCAAACAACAAGAGAAGAAGGCAGATCTCAACATTTACCAATATATTAAATAAATTTAACAAATAAACGTTCCTTAAGTCAAATTAAACATTCAAAATATGTGATACCAAACGTTCCTAAACCTTATATATATTATTGTTTCCATAATTATTAAGCATTGTTATTTTGTATATAAAATAAATGAGTTTATAATTTGTATATCTTGTTCTTTATTTATTATAACGTCAATAAACAATTCACAGACAACAAACACACTAACCATCACACAACAAACCTATCAATACAATACAAAAAAAAAAAAAAAAAAAAAAAAAAAAAACACAAACAAACAAATTAAGACAAATAATAGACAAATTCCTCGATGACTTCTACAAGGAAGGGAAAATGGGATAGACTGAGACTTCCCCCCCCCCCGAGTATCGTGAACGACGGTGTCGTACACGATTCGATAACGATAATGTGATACAATATCGTTATCTCACTGACGTCATTGATCGACTCTATGACGTCAGGAGAACAAACCTATCAAAACGTTACCAACTTACACAAACACAGGCAACACAGACAAGTTCGTTACAAGAAATAACGAACGATGTCATTCGGTTAATGGCGACAAACGTGAAAACCACGTTCTTTTATATTTGTCTCACTATATTAACATCTCATCCATCTTGTATGGGAATAAAATTTCGTGAAAGTGAATATTTTCTATTTTTATTTATGTGTTTGTAAAGTGTGTGTCTAGTCTTCGTTCGATGTCTACAATCAGTTAAAGTCTTTTGTCGATAATTTCATATAATTCGATCAGTTGATAGTTCGTATTTCTTCACAGGTTATGGGCCCAGTTACCTGGATGTCAACATGGTCCCTATTGTTATAATTTGTCAATGTTGTGCTGTTGAATCCTGATTGCTTCATCCAAATAGTTGCCATGTTTGTTAATGTATTTCTTATTGTTTAATATGTTCGCTTCTCGTCATTCCTGCAATTTCAATCGAGTTGATTTGTTGGTCGGCGTATCTGATGGTTGCTGAAAATAGCTGTTTGCTGTGCAACTGATCGTCGTTACCAGTTATCAAAATGGATGTCAAGAAGCTGAATTTAATGGGCAAAATGGCAGAACATGGAAGTTTCGGATGGAGCTGCTGTTAGCGAAGGATTCTTTGGGTAATTTAATAACTGATACTTTGCCGACTGTTCGTAATAAGGGTGATACTTGGTTGAAGGAAAATGCTAAGGCGATGTTCTTGATCGCAAACAATGTGACTGACAAATACCTGGAGGTGATCCAGACGTACAGGATGACAAAAGAAATGTTTCAAGCACTGACAGATCTGATTGACAATGGAAATGACCAGAAACTGATGGATTTACAAGGAGATTTGTATGCTAAATGGTATGTTTCTGGTGCTGATTTACAGAAGTATTTACTTGATTTTTGTGCTCGATGTCGCCACTTGGCCAAATTGGGAGACCTGAAAACCATAAAGCAGTTCATCCTGGTGCTGCTGAGATCTTTACCTGCTGAATTTCCTCCGATAAAAGTCGTTCTGGAGGATGCAGAAGTCATCACCTGGGACAGTGTGTTCATGAAGCTGATCAACTTCCAGCGTGAACTATCCTTGGATAGTAAGTCGACAGTTAGAGGTAATTCTCTGAATTTTGTGTCTCTAAAACTTTCATCAGTACCTGTTACTAGTGTGAAGAACCTTTTCTTTGGCAACCATAACTATGTCGCTTGAAATTCTGGTAATTTTAATAATTGTTTTAATCGTGGTCGGTCTCAAAGTCGCAACAATAATCGTGGTTTTAATCGAAGAAGAACACACAGTAATAATAATAATAATCATAATTATCCTAATTCGTCTTCCAATAGTGAAGGTCGAAATTTTAATAATAATAATCACAATTTTGGTATATATAATAATAGTAATGGCAATAGTGGTAATTGTGGTAATGATTCTGGTCAGTCAAATGTCAAATGTCATTACTGCAATCAAATCGGGCATATAGCTCGAAATTGCTTTATTAAAAATAGGAATAATAATCACAAAAATCACAGTAATAATAATGTTAATCGATCTAATGATCAAAGTAATAATAATAATAATAAGAGTTCTGCACAGATGTGAAATGAAAATAGTAATGTAAATGACAAATGCTCTGAAGTGGGCTACTGTTTCACATTAATAATAATAATAAAATTAATGATTTTCATAATAATAAAAATAAAAATTTGATCCCTCGAACCACATTTGTTGTCGATAGTGGATGCACAATTCATATAATTAATGATATTAACTTGTTCAGTGAATATATTGACTTAATTAAACCTCACAATATTTTTGTAGTGAAAAAGGGAGTCTCGCTTTCTGTTACGTCTGTTGGTATGCTAAAATTAAAAATTTTAAATGGAACTGTAACCGAATTAAAAAATGTAAGGTATGCTCAGGAGCTGCCACAGAATTTGCTTTCAGTAAAGTGGATGAGCAAGTCTGGTTTTGATACTCTTTTCAGAGAGGAATTGGTTGAGATCATCCAACGCTGCAGTGGTAATATTGTAACTACTGGGATTAGTGTAGACTCAGATCTGTACATGATTGATTTTCTCAAAATACCAAATCAATTGTGCAATCTGATGTTGGAGGATGGTATCGTGGTTCCGCCCACGAGGCTACGGCGCACAGGCGATGCGCCGGAGTTCTCCCACTACCTCGGGTAGTGGACATACTGGTGTTGAGGCAACGCCAGTTGTGAGGAACATGTACGAGGTACAGGTGTGTGACTCCAACAACATTTTACTGTCTCCTGGACGTTAAACTCATATTATTATATATAAGACTCTACCCACTACATGGTAGCAAGAGCACTGTATATATCCCCTGAATTTTCGTAATTCGCTTTGGGAATCATGAATTTTCGTAATTCGCCTATAGAATTGTTTCTAACAAAAAAATGAATTTTTTCTAATTCATAAAAACCCAAATACGCTTCCACTCGAAAATTCGTTTTCGCCTAACTCTCAAATTTAATAAGAAAAATTTTCCTCGGAAATGAACTTTTCTTGTAATATTATTTAATCCTTACAGATTAACAGAAAAATAATTTCTGTATTCATCTTTAACGCACCTACAATCCTAGAGATTTGTCAATAAAGAATATGGTCTAAATTAAGTAAATTTATGACAGCCATCTTTCTTTTATTCATAGTAAAATGCGACAAAAAAATTACTATTATAATTTTTCTCGCCGCCCCCAGCATTCTGCTGACGAAATAATTCAGACGAATTTTGTTCCTATTATATAGCTTAATAAAAAGAATTCGTAATAATTCGACAAAAAAGGCTGACAGAATATACACGAAATTAATAATTCCGATATTCTCGTTCTTACAACGGAGTTTTTTTTTTCTCTCCCTATTATTTTTATATACGAAAATAATAGCCGCTGTTTCGGAACACGCAAAAACTTGCGCGAAACGAATAACATTTTTTTTCGCCTTGAAAAAATATACGATTTCTAGAAATCAAGAACAGAAGCGAATAATATAAACACGCCCCTAAATACGTAAAAAATCGCTGCACCGCAACAAAAAATGGACAATTCTTACGAATAATACATCGTCCTGGCGTGATTCGTATAAAAAAATCCCTCGATATCTAGATATCGCCCGCACACAAACGTAAGAATTTACGTAACGAACACAAAACATACCTACACATACGCAATGTATATGGTATGCTGCGACAGCAGCGACAACAAATAGGCAACCGAATTCTGCATGAGGACGAATGTGCGTGCAAAAAATACGCACATTGTCCTTCGAACTGATACAATTCAAGTGCATCTTTATTGTTCCAGTTGAATTCATGTTTTCTTGCCTTTTTTTAATTAATTTGTTGTTGTTTTTTGTTCGCGATCTTTTGTTTTGTGTGTCATAATTATATTTCTTTTACTTTTATGCAAATTTACTTTTTCCTTTTTCTCTTTTGTGCCATTTCTTGTACGTTTCGTGAATCCTACCCTTTTTATGGTGTAGTGGGCATCGTCTATTTTGAAGAAACAGAAGAAATACGAATTCAGTGAGTACTGATTTTACAATAATTATTAATTTTTTCATAATTCATAATTATGTTTGCATACCTAGGTATATGACCATTTCATCTTACTGATGTAAAATTTTTTCTTTGAAATATTATTGGCAAATGAATTATGCAAATTCGTGATACAAAACAGCCTGTTTTATGATTTTTTCCTTTAATAATTTTTAAAGCTAAAATATTTTTGCCTCAATGAATAATATTTTGAAAATTAGGCATAAAACTTAATTCAGTGAATTTGTATTATTTCGTGAACCTAAAACGGCCTGTCGCCCCAGGGTCACGCTCAAATTTTTTTTCAAACAAAAAACTTTACCTGTTTGACAATTTTCCTAGGAAAAAAAAACGAAATCTGACTGATTTTACATGACTATTTAGAATTTTTCGAAATTTAGGAAAACATTTCCGGTAATATCCTTATAGCTAATTTCTTTGGCATCATTGGATCAAGGTCAGTTCTACATGTATTTTTTATGCATAAATACTTGTTTTTTCATTCTTAGTGAATTGTATCTGGCGTGACTAAAATACTTCTTATCATACTAGGGTCACGCCCGATTTTTTTTGGACATCTCCAAAATAAATAATTTTTTATTATTCTTAGTGAATTGTATTTGGTGTGACGATAATACGACTCATCGTACCAGGGTCATGCCCGATTTTTTTTTGGGGATATTTCCAAAACACGCATTTTAACGAATTTGGCTAATTCTGTGTATTTGCGAATAAAAAATGTATATTCGCCCCAGGGTCACGCCCGATTTTTTTTCTGAGCCTAAACACTTAGAAAAATTTACGAATTTTGATGGAAAATTACTTCGGTAAAAATTAAACAATTCGTCACCTTTGGATAACAAGAGTATTCCACCCGTAGAATATCTCTACGTCCCGTCAGCTGAAAACCCAGCCGATATTGGATCCAGAGGATCTGTAGTAAATGATTTGGTTACGTCCCTTTGGTGGACAGGACCTGAGTGGTTAAGTCAGGATTGCATCTCATGGCCAAAAACCGATTTGCATGTGATTCAATCACTTCCAGATTTGTCTGAAGATGAATACTCTACTCCAGTATTTTGTACACTTAGAGATTCATTAAACTTTTCCTCAACATTATCTGCTTCAATTCCTGAGATTTCAGATGACATTTTTGATAAACATCGTACAGCAAAGTTGAGAAGAATTGAAAATTCTAAGAAAAGATTTATTCCGCAATTTTTTATAAATTCGCAAACCAATGAATTTGAAATTCAGATACCGGTCTCACAACCGATTCCTTCACAGGAAATGGAAGTGATAACAAACCCATCCTCTCAACCTGTAGATTTGTCAGCTAAATCAGAAAAAGGTTTGAAAACCCAAATAACTTCTTATTCAAGTTTCATCCATCCTCCTAGGAATACACCGTTTGGAATTGAAAATGAGAAATTTAATTCTCTGAAAAAGTTAGTTAAAACATTTTCGCAATGTATTAAGGCAATCCGACGTTTTAATCAACGAAGGATTAAGAGGAAACGTTTGTTAACACCCTATGCAATAGTTGGAAATAATTTTCACTTTGCATTACTTTGTTTCATTTATGCGGATCAAAAGAAATATTTTTCGAAATTATTTGAAATACTCTTAGGAGATAATCTGCCCGAACATATAGCATATGAAAAATTTCATATTTGTTTGGACCCTTCGGGAATTATACGTCTGAAAAATTATCTTCCAGAAATTCCTTATGCTAAGGATATGTTATCCCCTATTCTTATGCACCATAAGTCACATTTGACTGAACTAATTTTGATGCATACCCATCTTAAATTAGTATATGCCAGAAATAAATTTACAATGTCTGATTTCCGTAGACACTACTTCGTGCCTAGAGCACTGAAAGTGTTACCGCAAATTTTGAAAAAATCTTGCGTGTTATGTAAGAAATCTGAGAACAGACCGTTCAAGCAACCGACGCATTCGTCATTGCCAGATTTTCGTCTTATACCATTTACACATCCTTTTACCTATACAGGTGTGGATATATTTGGTCCTTTCTCTGTATTTGATAATTATTTACCAAAGAGAAAATGTAGGTTGGCTACACCAACTACGCCCATCTATAAAAAATGGGTTTTAGTCTTTACGTGTCTCTCTACACGAGCCGTTTATTTGATCTCAGTATCATCTTTGACTACCACAGAAATATGGACTGCATTTCTGACCTTTTTTGCAGATAAAGGAACGCCTAAAGCAATCTTATCTGATAATGCCGCACAATTTCAATTACTCTCGGTATATCTACCAGAGTATTGGTCTACCTTTTCAGAAGAAAATGAAGTGAAAGACAATCTAGAATTGAAAGGCATTAAATGGCACTTTATACCCGCTAAAGCGCCATGGTATGGAGGCGTATATGAACGCATCATAGGAATTATAAAACAAGTCTTTTTCCGTATACACGGACATAATTCTATCTATGCCCATACTTTTCAAGCTAGCTTGAAGGACATTCAGACTATGTTCAATGAACGTCCATTATGCCCATCTTCTGATGAAGTAGGTCAAAATACTTTGACACCTTCGCATTTTCTTCATGCGAATCTCGGGTCTTTAACAATCCCAATTGGTCAAACAGTAGAGGATAATACTCCTACAGTCACTCAACTCCAGAAATTATGGAAACTTGACCAAGAATATCTTTCCAAACTTTGGTTATCATGGAAAAGGGAATATCTTTTATATCTAAGAGATAGACCACCAAGACCGATACCAAATGCGTATCGCACGGTGCCATTTCAACCTGAAATAGGAGACATTGTCCATGTCCTGGACTACATGTCGAAACCGGGAGTATATAAACTCGCAAAAGTCCTAGGACTTGAGAAGTCACATGACGGAAAGGTCCGACATGCGCAAATTCAGTTCTCGAGTAAAAAAGTGTCTACCCGACCTTTAAAATTTCTAGCTCCCTTAGAACTAAGAATAAAGGATACTATAATGAGAAACTAGTTTCAACATTATCCGCAATTTTCAAGATTACCTGACACATGACACATATAGGATAGGTTATTCAGTAATTTCTTATAAATTTAGATGATAACCTACACTGTCTTTAGGGGGAAGCCTAAATTAGATACTATGTTGATAAAAAGGCATACTTCTAATTTTTGGCACCCACTATTGTTGTCAATGCACCTCACGAAGGATCGCGGGCAATAGGTGACAGAGCGCGCAACTATACCATTCAATGAATGAGCTACCGACTTGCTAACTCCCCTTTCTTCCTTTCCAGAATCCTTCATCTATGGTACCGACTCTTCATAATCTCGTTTTTTTTTACTGTCTGGCAGTCGACGGAAGAGAAGAAAACTATATTTTACAGAAAAAAGTTCTTTTCTTTGTTGTTTTTCTTTCTCTTGTTTAGAATAATTTAGTATTATTTCCTATTTTTGTACCAACATTTTTTATTTTTTCAATAAAATTGTTTGTTTGTACATGTCATGTATAATTAAAATTTTAGTTTTTCAGGAACAATCTTGGAAGGTGGCCTCCGAAGGCTATCTTCGCACACCGCCCCCAGTATCGTGGTTCCGCCCACGAGGCTACGGCGCACAGGCGATGCGCCGGAGTTCTCCCACTACCTCGGGTAGTGGACATACTGGTGTTGAGGCAACGCCAGTTGTGAGGAACATGTACGAGGTACAGGTGTGTGACTCCAACAACATTTTACTGTCTCCTGGACGTTAAACTCATATTATTATATATAAGACTCTACCCACTACAGATGGCTCAAGTCCACTGACTGTGTGGCACAGACGTCTTGCTCATCTGAATATTAGTGATGTTAAATTGTGGTTAGACAGAGTTTTGATACCGAAAGTTGATTCCAATTGCAGATTGTTGTGTGAGCCCTGTGTTATGGGTAAACAAAGAAGGAAACCTTTTTTAAGACATGAAAAAAACTAAAAAGCCTCTTGAGTTAGTGTATACTGACCTTTGTGGTCCAATAAACCCTCCCTCATATAAGGGAACTAAATATTTTATGACATTTATTGACGATTACTCCAATTTTTATTGTGTGTACCTTTTGACAAGTAAAACAGAAGCTTTTACAAAATTTAGGGAATATCACGAAATGGTCTCAAATAAATTTGGGTATAATGTAAAAAGACTCTGCTGTGATCGTGGAACTGAATACACAAACACTACCTTTCAGTCATATTGTGCTGAGAAGGGAATAATTTTTGAACCTACAGTTGGTGGCTGTCCCCAGCAGAATGGGAAGGCTGAAAGAATGAACAGGACACTTTGTGAGAGGGCAAGAACAATGTTATTCGAGAGCTGTCTTGATAAGATCTATTGGACAGAAGCCATATTGTGCTCTGCCTATATAGTGAATAGATGTCCGACAAATAAGGACTTTGTACCTTTCAAGAGGTGGTACCATTGAAAAATATGACTACACAAAATTAAAAACTTTTGGATGCGACGCTTATATGTTGTCATTCAAACACGATTCCAATAAATTTAAAACTAAAAGTGAGAAATTGGTTATGGTAGGATATTCTCCTTATGGATATAAGTTGTTAGACACTAATGCAAGGGAAGTACGTCTATCACAAGATGTTGAGTTTTTCAAAAATAAAATAGGGAATAATAATAAATACACAAAAGAAGACGATATTTTCAAAGAAGTAACAGAATCTAACTTAGAAAATATAGAAGTAGATGGTGACTTGAATTTGGATTGTCTACCGCAGGAGGCGACTGATGGTGATGGTACTGCAAACTATATATATGTTGCTGAGGATGGCATCCCTTTGATATTTTGAGGAGGCGAGTGCTGCACCTGATAGTATGATGTGGAAGGAGGCTATTTCCGATGAAATAAGTGCTCTGAATTCCAATCAGACTTGGGAGGTGACCAAATGTCCACAGGGCACCCCCACTATCACTTGTCGCTGGTTATTTAATAAAAAATATGATGTTAATAATAAAGTCCTGTATAAGGCCAGACTAGTTGCCAGAGGATGTCAACAGAAGAAAGGCTTCAACTTTAATGAAGTTTATGCGCCGGTGGCGAAACTTTCGACTGTCAGAACTCTCTTAGCGATTAGTAATAAATTAAAATTTTATATTGAACAAATAGACATATGTAGTGCCTTCCTGAATGGTATTCTGTCGGAAAATGTATATCTTGAAATACCAGAAGGTATAGAAACACAAGTTGATAGACACAATAATGTACTAAAATTAAATAGGTCAATCTATAGATTGAAGCAGTCTCCCAAGGTTTGGAACAAATTGTTCAATGAATTCCTTTTATCTCTTGGCTTTGTACAGAGTAGGGCTGACGACTGTCTATATATATTTAAAAATAAAAATTCTATTTTATACTTGCTCACGTACGTTGATGACATAATAATTAGCTCTAACAATGAAAACTTAATAACATTATAAACAACAGATAAATAAACGATTTAAATGTAAGGATTTAGGTAAAGTTAATAAATACTTGGGACTAAATATTAATCACAATTGTGACGACAGCATATTGGAGATTGAACAACAGACACTCATTGAAGCTGTTGCAAAACGTTTTGGTGTTGAAAATTGTACACCTACATACACACCCATTTATCCGAAACTCCAATTGGATAGGGATCTGAATGCATGTGATAAGGTACTAAACAATGATTGCCAACAGTTTGTGGGATGTCTTATGTACTTAATGCTAGGATCACAGCCTGATATTTGCTTTGCAATATCATATTTTAGTCAATTCTTCAGCTGTGCCACTAATGAACATTATAAATACTTACTTAGGGTTCTTAAATATTCAGTAACCACAAAGAATAAAAAATTAACATATAAAAATGAACATATTGATAAAAACATACCAGAAACATATTCTGATGCCAATTGTGGCAATTGTATAACTACTAGGAGATCTAACTCGGGTTATTGAAGTATTATATGAAAAACAACCAAATTTAATAGATACTAGATGGGTTTTTGTAACCAAACCCGATGAAAAAGGTCATCATAGACCAAAGGTCTGATTGGTAGCTTGCGGATTTAAGGATAGAACTGAATATAAATTTGGGGAAACCTTTGCACTCGTTGCACCAGCCTGGTTCATAAGATGGATATTCTCAATAGCTAATAAATTTGACTGAATTATTACACAATATGATGTTAAAACAGCTTACCTAAATTCTTCAATAAACTTCTTACTATATTTAAAACCACCTTTAGGTATGATAATAGACTCTAATAAAATATTCAAATTTAAAAAGGCTATGTATGGTTTGAAGATAGCATCGAAATCTTGATATAGGTTATTGGACAGAAAAATACTAAAATGGGTTTCAATAGATCTAAAGTTGATCCTTGCCTATATATTGGTCAAGATAATGATAATAATTGTGGCGACTACTGCCACACTACTTCGGCTTATTGCCATTCTCCCTCGATCACCGTCACCCGGCATCGTGGCCGAGTGTATACGGTGCTGGCTTTTGGTGGCGGTGAACGAGGGGGATTTTAGGTGTTTGGCTGGTACGGGTTCAAATCCCCGTACCACCTGGACACCTAAAATAATAAAACGTTTTTACTAATATATGTAAACGACATACTTCTCATAACAAAAGATAATAATATAATTGATGAAATTAACAAAAAATTTGAACAATATTTCACAATAAAAACAATTAATGAACTGAATTTTTTTGTAAGTTTTAAAATTAAAAGAGACAGAAATAATAAAATATTAAATAAATTTGCTCTTAGTGAAGCCTAATACTCCACTACACCCATGGAAACGAACTTAAGAATTAATATTAATAATAATAATAATAATAATAATAATAATAATAGTAATAATAATAATAATAATAATAATAATAATGAAAATTTAACTAATGCCACAGAATATAGAGCAATGATAGGAGCCCTGCTATATCTTTCCAGATTAACACAACTGGATATAGTGTTTGCAGTAAACTATCTATCAAAATTTCAACAGCATCCAACAATACAAACAAAAAATTATGTAAAAAGAATTTTTAAATAATATTCAACATTATTATTTAACATACAAATCTTTAGGAAAACATATAGAGGCATTCGTAGATGCATCATACACACCTGATGTCAATGACGAAATAATAGATCTGTAATCTTTCCAAAGAAAATCTGTATCTGGGTATCTTGTTTTCTGTTAAGGAGACCTCCTTAATTGGTCAGTTCACAGAAAATCTATTATGGCAAGCTCTTCAATAGCTGCCAAAATTATTGCTATCTATGATTCTCTAGATGATCTTAAAATAATTTGGCTTTTAATGAAAGAAATATATCAACAAATAATACCCATTCAAATAATTGAAGATAATATATCTACACAAAGAATTTGTTCAGGCAGTACTCAAAAACACAGCAGAGCACTAATGAATAAATGTTATAAAATCTTGGAAGAATATGAAAACAAAATTATAGAATTTAAAACTGTTAACTTTCAGAATCAATTGGCAGATCTATTAACAAAAGTCCTTGAAAAATCAAAATTTCAACATTTAGTTGAACAAATTCTTGAAACTTCAAACATATTTGCTATTTCTTAATAATCCTATCATAACAAACACAATATATACATTAGAATAAAATAACTCACAATTCATAATCAAATAAATATACAAAAGTCACATCTATACTATCAGATAACTGACATTCTTGAACCTTTAAATATTATAATAAGTGACTTAAAAGACTGAATTGTACTTACCTTTTTATTATATATATGAGTTTTCGTAAATAATACTAGTAATTTTTTATAAATACATAGGTAATTAAACACTTTTGAAATAATATATTCTAGTTACCATTTATAAAACTGTTAATTCATGTTACCTTTTTTTATTAAAACGTATGTTCCTTTTTCATATTTACTAATTTTTATTTTTTTTTTACCTTTTAAAATTGTTGGAATACGATTCCCTCACTCCCTCACGAACACATTGGTATGAACTTATACCTAAACTGTAAATGACATACATGTAACATTTTTGCTTTTCACATGTGGCGACACTGGTCGCCAACCTAACCGTTTTTCCACCTCTGATCGACGGGGGTTGTTCTCTGCTTGTCAGTTGTCATTGCCACGATGTCGTGAATAAATATTTTTGAATAAAAGTTTCTTTTTCACTGTGTCTGCTTTTAAAGATCTCATCTCTCCTCAACATGGTAGCCAGAGCATGTGATCGCACAGTGGTAAAATTAATTGGAATGTTTTAATTGTTCAATGTGAATTTAAAAAGTTTGTGTTTATTTCATGTAAGGTGAAAGGGCTTAGCGTCGTGTAATTCCATCAAGCAAGGTGATAGGAAAAAGTAAATTGAAAAGTGAAATTTTTTTTGTAAAAGTAAATTGAAAAGTGAAATTTTTTTTGTAAAAGTAAATTGAAAAGTGAAATTTTTTTTGTAAAAGTAAATTGAAAAGTGAAATTTTTTTTGTAAAAGTAAATTGAAAAGTGAAATTTTCTTTTGTAAAAGTAAATGTGAAAAATTAAAGTGTTGAAAGCATAATTTGATATAATTGATCAAAAATCAAAGTTGATGAAAACTACGTCGAATTCCTGAGCGCCAGTAAAGTCGTCGAAATTGAAAAATTTGAAAAAAACAAGTCAAATCAGAAAAAGTCTCATGGTTTGGTAAGCTGGCAGATCGAGTAAAAAGCAGTTGGCAGTCATTTTTGCTATGTTCCGAAGAAAGTCGAAGTAAGAAAAGTCAAAATTAAGTCATCTTTGTACCAAATCATTGGAGTCCAGTTCCAGCCAATTAAGAAAATAAGGAAAAGATCGAAGAAAAACATAATCACCGGTGAAGAAAATAAAGAATAAGTTGAAAATTTAACTTAATTATTAATTGTTTTGTGTATTTGTGTCTAAAAAGTTTTCTCAAAATTCGTAAATTTTCATGTTTTAATACATATTTTGGCATATTTTCATGTTAATTCGGTAACAGTAAATTTGGAAAGTTGAAACCTGAAAATATTTTGGGTATTCCTCTCCAACTTTATCTTGTGTGCCTTAAATTGCATGAACGAGAAATCTTTTGTTGAATTTATTACATTGAACTCAACAATAGAAAATTTAGTGACATAAATCCTAATCTTAGTGACAAATATTTTTGTGTCCATGTATAATGATGTTGCATTCAATAGTTGAATGCTAAAGGATAATTTCTTTGAGTGTTAATCTCTTTGATGCAATGTGATAAAATATAATTGACCGAACATTTAATTGTATGTTTAAACTTAATTGACAGATTTTATTATTTGTTTTGGAACATTATTTACGATATTGACTGATCGAGTTCAAGAAATTTTGGCGGTAGAATTTGATCAACATTAAACGGTCATTCAATTGAAACAACGGCAAAAAGATCATTTCATTGTCAGCAAAAGTAATATAATAGAAAATTATTTTATAATATTGATTGATAATTGAATGTTATATATTGATATATTAATTTGCATTCCCTATTGTGCGGTTGAGACTGTGTTTTGCATTATCATGCGGTTAAGACCGTGATACCCAGTAATTTTAAGTTCTTGTGTTTCTGAGGAGGGTCTGTATCCTCCATTCCCAATCCTAAAATCTAATTAAAGACAATGTCACGCTTTGATACTAAAAAAGTTTTTGATGGAAGGAATTATGACGCATGGAGAACCACGATGGTATCAAATTTATATGCGGAGGGACTATATCACATCATGCACAATATCGAAACCGAAGTACTATTTTTGGACCTTGAATTAAATGTTTTTTTGAATCCGGATCCTGGAAATGCAAGTCCAGCAAACCAAATGTCTTATTTCCAAAATCAAGAGAAGGGAAAAGCCTTAATATATCAAGGGTTAAATAATGAACTAATTGAACGTGTAATAGACCTACTAACAATAAATCAAATATTAAAAGTATTAGACGAACGATATAAAAGCTGCACTCAGGTCACATACATTAACGCAAAACAAGCCTTTCAAAAACTTAAATATGATAGTGAGGGAAACATGCGTAGTTATTTGGACCTTTTTTCACAATTAGCACAAAAAATAAGAGATTGTGGGAAACCTTTAGACAAACAGGAGGAAATAGAACAGTTGTTAATATCATTAAATATGTATTATGATATGACAAGGCTGGAGTTTAATACATTGAGTCAGGACCAAAAAACAATAGAATTAACACTCCATGCCATGTTAATCAAAAGATCAGATAGACTTTACGATGAGAAAAAGTCAAAATTTAATAATAATAAATTTTGTAATTTCAACCAAAATAATAAAAGCCAAAGATTCCAATATGGTGGGAATTACAATAGACTCAATAATAATAATAGGAATCAATACCACAATCAAAATATAGACCAGGGGAAAATAATATATAATAATAATCTACAACCTGAAATGTCTTCAGCTAATAATAATAAATACGAAAATAAAAAATATAATAACAATCAAAATCAAAATACTTTGCCAAATTCGAATATTATAATATGCTTTAAGTGTTATGGCAAAGGACACATTGTGAAGGTCTGTCCGTCAAATAAACAGGGTTTAAAACCCCAAGATAAATTAGATGGTCCTGCACAAAACACACGATACGGACGAAATAATACTAATAATAATAAAAATAAAAAAGAAAATTATGTTCATGGTCTATGATGCTAATGTATAAAAACTCTGAATCGGAAATAAGCAAACAAGACAATAATTTAATAAACTTAATCACATCAAAGGATAATGGACAAGAGCCATCTTCAGACTATGTCCCCCTCACCAAACACATAATGTTAGATGGTAGTGCTGTGGCACATGTGATATCGGACTTGTCAAAATTATCCAACCCCATTATGTTAGATAAACCGATAGAACTGGAGTGTGCAATCAAGGACACTTTATTAATTGCCACACATATTGGCACAATGTTCATAAAAGTCGAAAATTCAGAAAGAAAACAAACTGTAATAAGACTCATGAATGTACATTACGTGCCATCTTTAAACATCGACCTTCTATCAGGGATTAAAATCACTGAAAATAGAGTGCTTGGTATTGACCAAAATTTTTCTGTAGCACATATATACATCTGTGGGACGGACGAAGTAATCTTTTGAGCCCCCAAAATAAGAGGTGTATACATGGTGAAGTACGAAATAGTATCAGAAATAACTGTTAATATTATAGAACTGCAAAAAGAACTAAATAAAATATGTCCATATAATAATAAATCAAATAAATTGGCATGTATGCCCAATATAAATTCCCAAGACGAATGGATGGAATATGAAATAGAAGAGGAAGTAATAGAGGAGACTCAGGAGGGGAACAAAGAGAATGAAGATAATACTGATAATAACAATATAAATGAATCTAATAATAACATAATAATTAATAATAATAATATAGTAAATGAAAATCACGAAAATATAAAAAATTTAGATGATACAAACGAAAATAATAATTCACAAAAACACGAAATATATGAGGAAGGATGTGAAATGAATGAGGAAACAGAAACTAATAATAATAATAATAATAATGATATAACAAATAAAGATAATAAAACAAGTGACAAAAAGGAGCCTAATGAAAGAACAGATAACATAAAAATAGATAAAAAATTAATATGGCATGGAAGGTTAGGGCATCTGTTAGGAAAAAATTAAAAGTTCTTAGCAAAGGTCTCAAGAGGTATTCCTTATGGAATTACTTTTTGTGATGAGTTCAGCCTTTGTTAGGTCTGTGTAAAAGCTAACTCTAGAAGATTAGGGCAAAATGAACTCGCACACGACCGGAGAGGAAACTTGAGCTTGTTTCGTCAGACACAATGGTCCTTTTTCACCAGGAATATGAGGTGAGAAATATGTTTTAATCTTTGTGGACCATGCCACAAAATATACTTTTGTTTACACTATTGAAAAGAAATCCATGGTCTCCGAAGAATTTGAAAAATTATATTTAAAATTAAAGTCAAAATTTCCGGATCATCACATAGCTACCATACAATGCGATAACACTAGGGAATATTTAGATTCGAATATGAAGTCCTTTTGTGAGAACAATGGCGTGAACCTTGAGCCACTTGTTCCATATTTCCCAGAATTGAATGCAATTGCCAAAAGGCAAAATCAACAATAATGGCAAGGGTTAGGGCTATGTTGTTTGATTCGAACCTAGACTTCAATTTCTGGTCTTTGGCTGTTGTGATGGCAGTTTACATAACAAAAAGAAGCCCAACTAGGGCAAACCCCAAAAATGAGACACCATTTGAGATGTTTTACGGCACAAAGCCGGACATATCAAACATGAGAGTTTTTGGATATCTCACCCATAGGCACATCCCTATAGAAGTCCGTCAGCAACAGGCCACAAGGAATAAAAGAAAAAGTACCACAATAGAACATCCTAAACTCACTCAACGATCCGATAAGGGAATTTTTGTAGGTTATACCAATAGTGGGTATTGCATTAAGGACCCATTAATGGAAAAATCGCACGTCACTTGCGATGTCAGGTTTGACGAAACAAAAAATATAATAGAAATAAAAAACACAAATAATAATAATGACATAAATAAACAGATAAAAGAACACGATAATAATACTATAGATACTCCTGTATTACTAAATATATTAAAATCACGATACAATAGATATATCAAGGATTATATTCCTCAAAAATGGAAGGATATTGAATCTAATCCTTTTAGGGAACAATGGCTTCAAGCCATAAAGGATGAGCTGAATGCATTGTCTGATATGGACGTTTGGGAAGTTGTCCCTAGGGAAAGGAATGTGAGGTTAGTAGATACTAAGTGGTGTTTTACCACAAAACCCAATAACCTAGGGGTCCATATCCCAAAGGCTAGGCTTGTTGCACGAGGGTTTAAAGATCTCACTCACTATCCCTTGACTGAAACATATGCCCCGGTAATCCAATACTGGCTAATCAGATGGATTTTGTCCATTACCAATAAGTATGGTTTAAATCTTATACAAATCGATATTAAAACAGCATTCCTCAACTCACAAATAATATATCCAATATTTCTATCTTCCCCAAAGGCTGCCAAATAGGCGATAATAAATGCCTAAAACTCATAAAATCAATATATGATCTTATAACCTCATCGAAAAGCTGGTACGATCTGTTGAACTCTAGAGTAGTTCAAGCTGATTTCACCCAGTCAAAAATTGAATGATGTTTGTATACTAAACAAGACAGCACAGACGCAATGGCATTTCTAAGAGTTTATATAGATGATATGCTGTTAGCAAGTAACCACGACGACTGGACATAAGACCTTATAAACACCCTTAACAAATATTTCACAGTAAAAACAGAATATAACCCCACCTTCTTTGTTGGATTTGAAATAAACCGTGATATATCACAAAAGCTAGTCATTCTAACCCAACATAGATATATAGATAAGATTCTCCAAAAGTTCAGAATGACTGATAGTAAACCCATTTCAACACCCATGGAAACTGGGTTGAAACTAAACAAACCTACTAACAGAAATTTTGGGCTAAGATAGGGAATCTGCTATATGTAGCAAGACTGACCCGCCCGGACACTGCATTCCCCGTCAATTACTTATCTCGTTTCCAAAAATCTTCAAATAATGAAATAAAGAATTATGTTTGTTGTATCATCAGATACCTAAAGACAACATGTGATTTTGCACTAGTTTTCTACTCAGATCAAACACAGATTAAGGCATTTGTCGATGCGCCATATGCACCTGACGTAGACGACTCACCCATTGATAAAAATAACTTGGAGAAAGGGTGCTCCACTTCAGGGTTCATGATATTTGTTAACGGAGACTTGCTAAATTGGGCCATTCATCGGCAACACACGGTTGCAACTTCGTCAACTGCAGCCAAATTAATTGCATTGAATGATGCACTTGACGACATATACGTGGTCTGGAGACTAATGGAAAGCATTTTTTCTGTAACCAACCCAGTGTTAGTATATGAGGACAATATATCTGCATCCTGTATTGCATCTGGAGGAGGCCAGAAGCGATCCAGGTCTCTCGCGATCAAGTGTTATGCTCTGTTGGAAGCCTTCCAACAAAAACTAGTTGTTTTTAATGACATTAGGTCTACCGATCAAGTTGCTGATATATTAACGAAAGCCCTTGATCAGAAAACTTACCAGAATATTGTCACAAGAATCATCCGAGCAAGTCAACTTTTCAGCTAATTGTCTTCATTGACACAACCCTTCAAAATTTCTGATATTTGGTTTTGGACTGAGAATAGGCGTCGGTCTTTTAGCACCTATCGTAAACCGGGTGGTCCATAAATTTTGTTTTCACAATTTCACGTCACATATCATATCAATAGGTTCCCCGTCGCTGCTCTGTCTTTCTTAATGACATCAGCATTCCCTATATACATTTCACTGATTCCAATAATAGTCCATATATCCAAACCCACACGATCTAATTTTAATTATATATATACTCATATTTTCTTGTATAGCTGACGATGAGGAGAAATTGATCTCTTCGACTGATTATATATCACAATAATTTAATACTATATATTATATCAAATAAGTTTCGACAATAAAACCTAATGTTAGTAATAATACATTCCACAAAATAAATTTATTCACTGTACATGTACCTGCATATTTTTAAAATACTAGTCAACGACAACATTTTAATTATTTTTTTATTCTATTTTTTTAGCATTTTTTTGCAATTTAATACTTTATGTTTGTTTAATAATCTTGACTGCTATTGCTTATTTTATTTTTTTAAGGTTTTGCAATATTGTACCGAATTTAACATGTTCGTTCATCCGTTTTGAATCTCAGGAGGGTGTTGAAATACGATTCTCTCACACCCTCACAAACACATTGGTATGAACTTATACCTAAACTGTAAATGACATACATGTAACATTTTTGCTTTTCACATGTGGCAACACTGGTTGCCAACCCAACCTTTGACTACAAGCGTCTAGGGACACCGTAGGGTAAATTTTTTTCAGGTAGTTTCAGAATTGGTCGGAACACTTCGTTCGACTTGGGATTTTCGTTTGTTTGTTTATTGATAATAATGGTAGTTGGAAAATGGGTTACCTAATTGTTTAATTTATGATGTTTTTAAATATGAATTCCAAATCGCAATTCATCTGTGACCTATGTCAAACTTCTTTTCAATAAAAACACAAAATAACTTTGAAAACTAAGTCAAACGAAATGTTCCGAAAAATTTACCCTACGGTGTCCCTAGACGCTTGTCCTTTGACTATACAGAATTAACATGGACTGCTATTTGTGATAAGAGTGACGTTAGAGGATGTAAGATGAAGTTAGTTGGGTCGGGTATGATAAGGATTTGTAAAACAGTAACATATTGCTGAAATTTGAGGTTGAACTGAATTAATTATATTTTTTAATTTTTATTAACGAGAAAGTAATAAATAAAAGCATTTTCTATGGTATTAAATTAAATTTTCATAATTTCTATTCTAAACATAATTACCGAGCAAAGAACATTGAAATCATTATCAACCCAACCCGACTAACTTTTCCCTCCTATGTCTTGGCAATTGATAATGAAATTTTGTACGTATTTTTCAATCAAATAGCAGTCCATGTTAATTCTGTATAAAGGACCCAACAGTTTTTCCACCTCTGATCGACGGAGGTTGTTCTCTGCTCATCAGTCGTCGTTGCCACGATGTTGTGAATAAATATTTTTGAATAAAAGTTTCTTTTTCACTGTGTCTGCTTTTAAAGATCTCATCTCTCGTCAACAAAAATATATATTAGCTCTGTTTGATAGGACTACACCAACTTACACCAACCTACACTGGGAGGGCTATTCCACAAATGTAGGAATGTTATATAACTTTATGCCAAGTTTTTCTTGAATATTTGTGAAATATCCCTACCGGTGTAGGTTGGTGTAAGTTAGTGTAATCTTATCAAACAAAGCTTATGTCTAGTTTTACTTGAATATTTGTGGAATATCCCTATTGGTGTAGGTTGGTGTAAGACAGTGTAATCCTATCAAACAGAGCAAATGTACCCAATCTATAAGAGTTCAGTGGGGTGTTGGACAGAGTCCGTGTAACTCTCACATATCTTGTACACTACCTAGTAACGCTTAACATGTAATATTTGTATTAATATTCCTACACACACTGTTACATTGTAGTGGGGAACTCGTTTCTCTACTCACAATTTCAAATGTATTTTGTCCGTTTGTTAATCATCCACTAAATGTTGTTGAGTTAAATCCATTTCTGTTTTTAGTTGAAAATACGATGATTCTCGGTTAAATATTATCCTCACAAATTTCAAGAACATCTAGCCTGGTCCTTGGCACTGCATTAGGTTGGTTTTATTTGCCACGCGATGTCTATAGTAGAGCTATGTTTCTTTTGGTTGAGATCACACAGAAAAGAAACTCGTTTTTCAAAGCATCATGAATGTATTTCTACAACGTACAAGAATGCTAGCAGCAAACTAAATGTTTATATATCAAAATATTTCCCAATTGGGAATCAGTGCAGCCACATGGCAAAGCACAAAAACATATTATATATTTTATTTACAGGTTATGCAAAGTCGTGTACAAATAATGTTATGTTGTGAGGTTGTATGGGATCGTCTCCCACTTCGACCATACAGTATAATGGACTGGAAAAGGGAGGCGGAAAATGGTAACAACATCGAGGAGCAAAAGTAGGCAAATGTGCTACAACCTTAACTGGAAAATGGCAAAATAAACAATTATGATAGTGTCATAAATGGTGTGATATTTTCCTGCTTCATCGGAAACACACCTTCAGTTTGGTGATTTGGAATCACTATTTTCTCCAATTTGGTGTATTTTATATTTTTCCAAGTTATAATTTCTATTGATGTTCAATCTTCTGTGTATTTATTTTATTTCATATTGAATGATCGGAATTATTAATCTGAAATAATAATACATTATGAGTAAGAGAAAGTCTAGCAAACCTTCCAAATACTGCCATCTCTGTGGACCAACTGAACATATTGTTTTTAGGTAACAATCTCCATATTTATGAAACATTACTTATTCCTTTATCAGGAATTAATATCTACTAACTTATTTCTCATGAAAATGCAGTTTTCTGAAACAAAATCCTGATCGAATGAAGAAATGGTTGGAGTTTTGCAACCTCACACAACTCGATTGAAGAAACAACAGAAAACACTTCTTCATGGCTATGCTATTCCAACAATAATCATTCAGCATTCGGTGTAAGTATTTAGATTAATAAGTTCAATACAAAATCTAGACCTCTTAACAAAATTCAAAATTATTATTGTGTTATTTTCATTATTAGCAATTTGTTGAATACTGAGGAGCCATTGAAAAAGAAACGAGCGAGAAATTGCTACCTATGAGGACCAACTGTTCTTCATTTACACCAGTAATAATTTATTTAAAAACTGCTCAGTGTTTGCTAAGAAATTAAGAATTTAAACTCACATAATGTAATGTTTCTTAGATTTCCAAAGGATGACGTTCGAAGAAGTGAATGGTTCAAAGGCCTGAATATTGCGGTAGATAAACGTGAAGATTTGAAGCTGTGCAGCAATCATTTTTCATCTGATTCTTCATTAATTACTCCGAATGGTAAAATCAAGCTGAAGCCTAATGCTAGACCAGACAAAATGATGCAGATGCTCAAGTATATCACCTTTACTTATAAATCATTATATTATTACTCTTGTAATATTAATTGTGGTGAGTAATAAGCCAATTATTATCTACTCTTTCAGTAATGAGCAGATGAACACAGATTCAGAAACTGTTCTTAACATGCCACCACTAAATCCCATTTCCTTGGAAAAAGTCCGTAAAACACTTGAAGAATTAGCTAGTACATCTAAAAGGTCAAGTACTTTCAAGTTTGAGAAAAATGAAAACTTTCGAAATTAATTTGTTCATCAACATAGTCTGGACTAATTTTTAATTAATAATTTATATAGTGATGAAAACAGGTTTACAAAAATTGTACAAACTGATTGTGGAACTGGGTGTAATGCCTTCAATGACAATGATGCAGCAGTTTTTCTTGATATTTCTGGAGTTTCTGGTACTTCTGTGGAAGAAAATACAGCTTTAAGTGTTGGAACTAAAGAACAACCTTCTGAATCTAACCCCAAGTAATCATTTTTCAGTCGTATTTAATGTTTATTTCTTTAAACTTCAACTGAATCTAGTAAAATGAAAACTTTAAGATAAATCAGATACGAATAATTCTTATTTCATCAAGTGTGACCTTCAGACATATTTAGTATTTTCTTCTTTTCTGATTGAAGTAAACGATTCAAACTTTTTTGGGATGTGGAAATATGATCTAAAAATTCAAAAAAATTATTCTAAAGATGAATAGACATCCAATTTTTACAAATTTTTTTTTCTGTCATTATGGCAATGTAATTAGATGAATGTTTAGATGCACTGTATTTTAGAATCAAACAAGTTAAACCACCTTTTTATTTTTTTCCACCAGAGTGCAAACTTTCAGCTCCATTTCCCAATTGCAGAAATACCCATCTCGCATTTTCATATACTTAATATCTGTATTTACGAGTATAAACTAATTAATTGTTTATATATTTAATGGGAATACGGATGATTCCACTGAGGAGCTTAATAACAGGCAACCTAAACGTTTTGATTTCAAAGCTTGATGATTGGAAAGTAGTGAACCAGAAGAAGTGAAATTCATCAGGAATATGCAAAAAATATTAGAGAAACTAAAGTTTTAACTTCCAAATCAATTGGGAAATGGAGCTCAAAGTTCGCACTCTGGTGCAAAAAATAAAAAGGGTGATTATATTGTTTGATTATAGGATGTTGGGCATCTAAAACATTCATATAATTATATCTCTGTAATGGAAGAGAAAATAAATTTGTAAAGACAATATGGTTATTCATTTTTAAAATAATTTTTTTGAATCGTTAGATCATATTTCCACATCCTAAAAAAAGTTTAAATCGTTTATTTCAATCAAAAAAGAAGAAAAAGGACTGGAAACTGAAAACTCCCATAGTTATTCCGCATGTAATCCTATAATCAGACAAACAAAATCGCACGTCTTTCAGTGCTCCTACTGAAGCCTCCATTTCCCAATCCGTTGGGTAGTTTCTGCAAGAAGCATTTCAGAGTGACGAAAAAGATGAAAATTTCTTTGGGATGCGTTGCAAGACCTCCTTTCTTACAAATTTATTCTAATTTTTTCCTTTATTTTTCTAGTTACTCAATGTTCTAAAATTATTCCCATTTTTTTAAATTAAAAAATTATTTTTTCTTTTGTTTACTTTAGAGACGTTTGTGGAAATAATAGTACTCCAAAAAGAGCAGTAACGAACATCTCTTCAAAGCTGAATATACGATATATTGGTGATATCAATACACCATCTCTGAAATCACCAAGGACAAGGAGAAAATGTTTAAGTGTTATTAGAACTCATAAGTTGGTAATGGGAGAACAAGTGAGAAAATTAAAACGACAAAATATTCGTTTGAAGACAAAAATGACTGTCCATCAAAAGTCTCCACTTAGTGGTAGAAAATTTTTATAAAAGTATGATGAAAATGTTTCTTACCTTTGACCATACGTGTTACCATTTCTTCATTCTTATATTGATCTTTAATAAATTTCACTTCTCGAATATCTAAGCGCAATATTATAGGTCTACATAATATTTAACAGTCTTGATTTGCAGTACCATAAATGAACTCCTTTTCGTACTTGGTTGTTGATTTATTTATTTATTTATTTTCATCAATCATAAAACTTGAAGTTTCAAAACAGTTTGTTTTGTAAGAAGCTCTTTGTTACCAATCTGAAACTAATTTAATTTATAAGTGTTTGATTTCATGATTCATTGAAAATTGGCAAAGCCAGTGTAAGTATTATTAAGAACAATTTTGCTTCAAAATTTTATTCGGCAAACCTTTAAATTACAATAATGAAACCGAGGAAGTTGACTTTGTTTGAATAATTCATTTTTATTGAACATTGTGATTTTTTAATGCTGAAATTTTTTTCCTTTTGTGAACACTATCACATTTATACTACCATTCTACTTTAACTTATTTTATTGTGGATTCTATCCTGTTATTTCATGATTTCTTTGTTGCTCATTCTATTCTCATCATGTTATCATGTTTCATATTTTCAAATATTAGTTCCACCTTTTTTGTCAACTAATTCTAGATTGTACCTACAAATGCAAAGCCCTACTTGTTGTATTGTACTGTAAAATTCCATTCTAAATAATCATCAATAAAATTTACGATAATTTATTCTACAAATTGTTTTCTACTTATTTATGGTTTCAGAAAAAAGCACCTACAACTGTGCGTCGAATTATTTTTCGTAGGTTAAAGGGTCGCACTGCCCCATTCTCGCGGGAAATAATGGCATTTGCTCTTACTCTACAATTTTATTCGACAAGAGCATATAAGTATTTGCGTAAAACTTTTGATAACTTACTTCCATGCCTAAGTACGTTGAAAAAGCGAAGACAACGCTTCGACGCCCGACCTGGTTTTATTAAAGAAGCTTTTAATCACCTTCAAAAAATGACACGAGAAACTAGTATGGCAATTAATTTATGCATTGATGAGATGTCAATTAGGCAGCATATTGATTCAAGAGGTGATAGAGAATATGGCTACTGCGATTTAGGAACATTTATTGATGAAGAAGGTGAGAAGGTGCCAGCAAAAAACTGCTTATTATTTTTGGCGGTAAATTTGAAACAAAATTTTCGAATACCAGTAGCATATTTCCTGATAAATTCACTCTCAGGGTCAGAGAGAGCCAATTTGCTTCGATTATGTATTATTTCGATGTATGAAATAAAAGTACATGTAAGATCGGTAACATTTGATGGAGCAGCAGTAAATCTAACCATGTGCGAAATACTTGGAGCTAATTTTGATTATAATCTCAAACAATTTGATCCAACATTCAAACATCCATCAAGCCTCAAAAACATTTATATCTTTTTCGATCCTTGCCACATGGAAAAATTATTGAGAAACCGTTTTGGTTTAGCAAGACGTAAAGCCGGAGAAAAATGTAATTATATCAGGGACAATGAAAATAGAAGAATTTCCTTCGAAGATATTGAATATATTGTCAATAAACAAGAAAAGGATGGACTTCATGCTGGCAATAAATTAACCCAAAAGCATATCGATTTCCACAAAAAAATTATGAATGTATTATTGGCTGTTTAAGTTCTCAGTAAATCTACGAGTGATACCCTGAAATTCTTACAGACCCTGGGTGAGATACCAACAACTTCTGGAACAGCAAATTTTTGCAGTTCTGTGAATGATATATTTGATGCATTCAATTGCAGAAGCAGATATGTCAACAAATTCAAAAAACCCAAAACAAGAGTTATCAATAATTCAACTCTTCAAGACATTAAAGATGACTGTCAAACATGGATTAAATATCTGGAAGCGTTGAAAGATGAGAATGATGGTACACCTTGTTACCCGAGCACAAGGAAAACTGGATTTTTGGGTTTTATAGTTTGTTTGACCAATATAACTCGATTGTATGAAGACCTGCATAATGAATGAAATCAAGAGTATTTATTAAGCTATCGAGTTCTGCAGGACTATATTGAACATTTTTTTGGATCCTTACGAGCTCGAGGGGGATTTAATGACAACCCCTCAGCTTTGCAATTAGAAATCGCTATTAAATATCTGCTTATGCATACAGAAATCAAATCAAGTGAGAATGGCAACTGCGAATGGGTTGATTTGGAGGATCTCCATATTTTGACTCCAAATAGCCAGCCGATTTCAACTACAGTCGAATTACTTCCTGTTTTTCAAACAATTGAGATTGACGAGGAAGAATTGGAAATAGCAGAGCTGGAAGAAAATACAGGCAATAATGAAGAGTCCTCAGAAATAAAATTTTCTGTTTTCCAACAGGAAATTATTAAATATATAAGTGGCTTCACAGTGCGAAAAATAATACAATATTTTTCTTGTGATGATTGCAAAAGTAAATTAATAGACGTAGAGTACAAAAATGATTGTAAGTTGTTGAGAATTAAGAATAGAGGGTACTTGACAATCCCCTCTTTCACAGCAAGTCAATTGGGATTCATTTGTGAAAGAGCATTTCAAACTCACATTCATTTATTAGGTTCAGATTCTTTTTTAACTGCAGAGAAGAACTATGAGAAAATACGAACTGCCAACGGATCGAACTACACGAAAATACAACGATGAAACCTAAACTAACGAAGACATTCAGCAAAGACTAGACACACACATTACAAACACATAAATAAGACACTAAATATTCACTATTTCACAAATTTTATTCCACATAATATTAGCGGACATGTTATATCACCGACGGTTGATGAGCGACGAGAAGGCATACAAAACATATAATCACAGTTGAGTTTCAAACACAAAAATCACAGATTACAAATAATAACAAAACAGTGTTACCACAACATATGATGTGCGAGAATAATAAGCCAACGTATAATATAATTTGCTATTATTCTCACACGCCTCCTCAAATTATAATTATACGATTATTTCAAATATTGGTAAAACAAATTTACTAAATTAATAACGTCATTAAAACAAAGAATGACAAAAGTCAACAATAATACAAAAAAGAATTACAACACAAAAATATTAACACAAATGGTAAACATATACAAAAAGTTACATTAATTTTAACAGTTTACAAAAAATATCAAATTTGGGCTTCGTGAAAACATCCCCCAACTGTCGCGAAGTCGGTACATACGAATACTTAAAATCTATATCTACGTGATTGCACACAAAACGGTACTTTACGTCTATATGTTTGGATCTGCGAGTATTCTACTTTCCAGAGTGCAGAAGAGCCAGACAACTCTGGTTATCTTCGTAAATCACAGCTCTGTCATTAGTCTGAATGCAAAAGTCACTTAACAGATACTTCAACCAGATCGACTCAGTGGTGGCATTGCAAATTGCAATCAACTCACTTTCAGTGCTAGATAGTGCTACTGTTGGCTGCTTCTTGCTAGACCAGGACACCAGTGATCCATAGACAAAGACACAGTAACCAGAGATAGACCATCTTGTGGTGACACAGTTGCCCCAATCGGCATCAGAATAAGTTTCTAAAATATTGCCGTTACTATCACATTCATTTGAAAAAATTAATTTCTTGTCCTTCGTAGTTACTAAATATTTAAGAACTCTTAATAGGTATTTGTAATGTTTGTCCGTGGCATAACTGGAGAATTGGCTGAAATACGATATTGCAAAGCAAATATCAGGCCGTGATCCTAGCATCAGATACATTAGGCATCCCACGAGCTGTTGATAGTTGTTACTGAGTACACTATCACATGCATTGAGATCCCTATCCAATTGTAGTTTGGGGTCAATGGGTGTGTAGGCTGGTGCGCAATTTTCAACGCCAAAACACCTAGCAACAGACTCAATGAGACTCCTCTGCTCAATCTCCAGTATGCCCTCTTCACGACTATGGTTAATATTCAGACCTAGGTATTTTTTAACCTTTCTAAGATCCTTACACTTAAATCTTTTGTTAATTTCTTTTTTTAAAATGTGATTTTTGTTTTATTATTAGAACTAATGAGGACGTCGTCAACGTACGTGAGTAAATAGACTATAGTACCATCATTTTTATTTTTAAATATATAAAGACAGTCATCAGCCGTACTCTGCACAAAGCCAAGAGCAACAAGGAACTCGTTGAACAATTTGTTCCACACCTTGGGCGACTGTTTTAGACCGTAGATAGACCTATTTAATTTTAAAACATTATCGTGTCTATTAGTTTTAGTTTCTATTCCTTCAGGTATTTCAAGGTACACGTCTTCTGAGAGAGTACCATTCAGGAAGGCACTACATATATCAATTTGTTCAATATGAAATTTTAATTTATTATTCACAGCCAAGAGAGTCCTGACAGTCGAAAGTTTCGCCACCGGCGCATACACTTCATTAAAATTGAAGCCTTTCTTCTGTTGACATCCTCTGGCAACTAATTTGGCCTTATATAAAACCTCATTATTAACATCATATTTTTTATTAAAAATCCAACGACACGTGATGGTGGGGGCATCCTTTGGACGTTTGGTCACCTGCCAGGTCTGATTGGAATTCAGGGCAGATATTTCGGAAGAAATAGCCTCCCTCCACATCAGACTGTCCGGTGCAGCACTCGCCTCCTCAAACGTCAAAGGGATGCCATCCTCAGCAAGATATATATTGCCTGCTGTCTCATCACGTCCAGTCCTTTCCTCCGGAAGACAATCCAAATTCAGGTCACCATCAACTTCAATATTTTCCAAGTTTGATTCTGTAACCTCCGTAAAAATATCATTATCTTTTGTATATCTATTTGTATTTGTGCTACCTATTTCACTTTCGAAAAACTCAACATCACGTGATAGACGTACCTCCTTAGTATTCACATCCAATAATTTATAACCTCAGGGTAAATAACCTATCATTTTCAATTTTTCACTTTTATTTTTGAACTTATCAGAATCATGTTTGAATGACAACATATATGCGTCGCATCCAAACGTTTTCAATTTCGTATAGTCATACTGTTCGTTGAACCACCTTTCAAACGGGACAAAATCCTTATTAGTGGGGCATCTGTTTACGATATAGGCGGAGCACAATATGGCTTCAGACCAAAATATCTTACCAAGACCACTCTCAAATAACAGTGTCCTTGCCCTCTCACACAGCGTCCTGTTCATCCTTTCAGCTTTTCCATTTTGCTGAGGACAGCCGCCAACAGTAGGATCGACAATGATTCCTTTCTCAGTACTCACAAGAACTATGTTCTTAAAGAAAATAATCAACACAATGTATTAATTTTAAGTCAGAATCACCATGAGTTTGTACTCAACATTTTCATTACTATGTACTTTAATATTAGAAAACACTATGAAAATAAGAAGCTCAATAAAAATACAATCGGTTCCAGAAATGTGAGAATAAGAATAACTATTTTTCAACATGAATAGATTAATTAATCTGAAATATTTTTACGATATAGTTTTCAGTACTGTTAATATATTAGTGTTACAGCCTTGATTAATTTTGTTACTATAGTAGTGTTTGCAAATGTTAAGTTACTATTATTTCTTACTCAACTATTTAGATCCTAAAAGAACTACACAAATTGAAGATCTATTTTCACTAATAAATGTAACAAAAATAAAGATAACTAAAAAATTTCATTGTAATTTTCTAGACGTTTTAACGCATTTTAAAATAAAAAGAAATCTAATTTTTGAAAAATATAATGATTTTATCTTCAAAGAAGCTTCAACTAACAACTGACAATATTCTCTATCGTAGTTTCTTTTCACTTTTTGGTTGATAAAAATGATAATTTGCCACATTCCTTGTTTAGATGCTTGAAATTGCCTATTTTAACTCCTAGATGTTGTGACCAATTTTTTAACACACTTCTTATGGGGCTTTACCAGTCCATATACTGTATGGTCGAAGATATACTGTATGGTCGAAGGTCTCCCAACACTTTAGCCAAAAATAACGATATCGGGGTGACACTGAGAAGCTATTCTACTACTATTGAGTTTTGAGTCAATTCCGCTCTTCAATTGGTTCATTTATTTTTCATGAGCGGAATAGCACCTCTCGTTGTCGACCTGGTCTCGACACCTCGTGGCAAATAAAACAAACCTCAGGTCGACACTAGGAGGTACTATTCCGCTCTTGCAAGATAGATGCACCAATTGAAGAGCTGATTTGACTTGAAAGTAGCGGAATAGCTTTCCTACATGTCACCCGGTTGTCGTTATTTTTGGTAAATAAAACACAGCTATTGCAATTTGCAATTTTAATTTTAATTTTATGGTTTTATTCAAGTTAATCGTTGATTATTCAACTTTTGGTTCTGGTTTTTTCCTTATTTTAGTGATATATTTTAGTACATTTTAATTCAGTTCATTCAATCCTTTCCTTTTGCACCTTTGAAATTGAGCTATAAAGAACTTTTTAAGCGGTGAATGCGAATGCGAAAATTTAGTGCATAGTGGTATTACCGTCATGATGTCGGTTTGATGCTTTTGCAGTATGTTGATTTCCTTTGCTTATTTTCAATATCGAACTCCTATGAATGTTACGATGTGTTAACTCTTCTCTGATGAGCGCGTACTGTGAGAATTTTTCCTTTTTTCCCATATTTTCAGTGGTAGGCCATCCTTTTAGCTTGTAGTATCTCCTTGTGCATTTGTTAATTTTGGTGTTTGATTTCAGTAAGTAAAGATTCAGAATAAGTCAGTATGCCTGTAACTGTTGAAGGATTGGACGAAGTTTGCGACAGTTTTCAAAATGCTAGTCTGGAAGGAGGATGGTTTGATGATGCTAGTCTTGGTGGCGAACGTGAGGAATTTCTATGCTCCATTTGCAAGTATGTACCGCTTTGTCCTGGGACTCCTCGTCAGTTCAGTTTACAATCAGTTACATTCAACTTGCATTAATTCCACTTTGTCTATGTATGTAATCGTTCTAGTGAACCCTATGATTCTCCACCCCGCATATTGTCATGTCTTCATGTGTTTTGTGAAAATTGCCTCGATAAATTAGTTAACGATTCGTCAGATTTGTCAGATGGTAGGAAAAGTATTAGCTGTACCATATGCGAGCAAGTTACCAATGTGAGTTTCGCTTCATTTTCTCTAACATTCTCTGCGCATCAATTGCTTAAACTATTTCGCGTTCACAGATCCAAATACGCGGAGCAGCGTCCCTACCATGCGACTACGTCTCGATGAATCTTTTGGAAATTGGCGCCATTAATTCTTCGTTATTGTTATGCACTAGTTGTAAAGCGAACGAGAAAGCAGTTGCTAGGTGTGCAGATTGCCCTCATTTTTTGTGCCCGAATTGTAACTCGGCTCATCAGGTAGCGGTAAATGATTATTTGTTCTTTAACCATTTATTATCTGACCAACACACGAATTGAAGTTCAAACGTTTTCAAATTTCTTGTTTCAGTTCATGAAATGCTTCGAAAATCATTTCGTGGTATCCTTAGATGAAATTAGGGAATCAAATGAAAAAATCCCATTTCATAAGCCGTTGTATTGTTTCGTACATAAAAAACGTATTCAATTTTTTTGTAGTCCTTGCCAGGTAATGTTATTTCTAAATTCCCTCCCTCTATTTTGAATTCATTTTATCTCATTCTCTATTACTTTATTAGGAAGCAATTTGTTTGGATTGTACAAATACTGACCATAAACTTCCTCTTCACGTGTATGACAAACTGAACACGGCTTGTGCAAAAGAACGCTCAAAATTAGATAATATGATGACTGGAATGAAACAAAAACTAGATGAATGCATGAAAACAACTAATAATTTAGGAAATCATTTAAGTGATCTACAGGTGCAACATGATAATGCAAAGGACCTTATTAATGAAACATTTCAAGTTAGTAACATCGTTTTGTAACGCTTTGTCGCTTCTATCTTATTAAATTTAAACTAATTTTTTAGAGTTATAAAGCCATTTTGGAGAAATGTCGTGACGAAGCGTTAGATGATTTAACTAAAGTTCATACGCGTCAAGAATTAGAAGTTATGGACGCTATGCAAAAGTAAAAATTTTTTGAAACTTGAATGTCGAGTCATATTTTTATCGTTATCAATGTCATCTATTTCTTGTCTCGCAGTATGGAGAAAAAAATGGATAAAATCGAGTATGCTTGCACATTCGTGAATCGTATCTTGGAAAATGGCAATGATGGTGAAATATTGTTGCTCAAACGTGTTATGTCTGAACAATTGGAATCACTTTCTGAAAGTATTGATCCGAACCCGCGTTATGATGTTGGCTTGGAATTTATTACGAATTTGGACGAATACAGAACTGGGGTGAAAGTAAATATGATTGAAAATATTCCATTTTTTCTTTGATCCCTTCTATTTAATCAATGATTTATATATGTTATTAGAAACTTTTCGGTCACGTGAAGAATCCGGACGCCATATTGTCTTCAGATAGAATCGATAATCCAGATAAACTAATGAATGACGTGAATGGGAACGAAAGTCCACATGATTTATTTCTAGAAACGAATACCCGTTGTTTCATCCCGAGCAGTTCATTGACGGTTTCTGTTAATGGTAGTGGCGCTGCAAACACACTTAGCATGCAATCTAGTCCGGAAACAGGCAGTCCATTATCGATGCCGTCATCTTCTGATGGTGATCCGAGAGTGCTAGCTGGGACCCCACAGACTCCTCCTTTGGAAGGCTTAACAACTCTCGGTGAAATGAACTTGACACGACTGGCTTCACTTGCTTGCAATGGTGCTCAACCACCGTCTCCTCCATTATCCAATTCTAATAATGTGTCTTCCGGATTCCCATTGGATCTTCTTGGACCATCAGAAATACCGTCGACTTTAATTAATAATATTCAAGCTTTAGCTAAATTAGGCAGTGTGAACATGTCAGAACCGGTTAATGGTGGGTATTATAAATTTTTGTTTTTTTAATGTGACATTCGAAGAATTCTAATACAGTATGCATGTTCAGAAATGATAAAAAGTGGGTATGGAAACATGAATAGTATGGGATCTTCAAATATGATGTCTGCCGCATTTGACTCGAACGTTGATGCTAACTCTATGATGGACTTAGTCAACGGATCTTCATTGATGTTGAATGGGCATGGCTCTTCGTTCGATCCTAGCCATTCAAATTTTTTTACATCGCACAGTGGTAGATCTTTTTTATATTAGTGTTTTTTCGTATTTACAAGTACCTTATTTATGGACATTTTCTTTCTTGAAGGTCTGGATGGCAACGGTATCATGACTAATGGAGTCAATACAGGAATGAGTCATCAAAATGGATTTCACACATTCTCTCGTAGTAATTCTCAGAGAGTAACCGCTTTAGAAATACATTTCAAATTTGGTCAACTTGGAAACTCTCCTTCTCAATTCGGATCTCCTCACGGATTTTGTATTGGCGAAGAAGATGCTATTGTCGTTGCAGATACAAACAATCATCGTATTCAGGTGATTATTGCTACACGAATAAATGATTTTGATGTTTAGAGCCTCTTTCATTTGATGCTGTTTTTTGGTGGTTTTCTCTTTGAAGGTATTCGGCAAAGACGGGGAATACAGAACACAATTTGGCGTTGCCGGCAAATTAGAAGGACAGTTGTGGTATCCGAGAAAAGTGGAGTTATTGCCGTCGGGTAATTTCGTTATTTGTGATCGTGGTAATGAACGTTCTCGATTGCAACTGTTTTCTCGAGATGGACTATTCATTAAAAAAATCAGACTTCGGTAAATGAATTTCTACCACAAGCGAAAGATTATTAGTTGAAGTGATATTTAACCTGTATTCTTGTGCGTAGGTATGTCGATATCGTTGCTGGAATGACTGTCACAAATGATGGAGATATTGTAATTGTTGACAGTGTCCAACCGTCTTTGTACAAACTTGATGAACATGGTTCATTATCCACATGGTTTGATTGCAAAGGAGTCATGACTGAGCCATCAGATATTGCTGTCAGAGGTAAAATAAAACAATTTTCTCTGCGAGTAAACGTATTTTTTCTCAATTTTGTTATTTTTACTTATTTAATTTTCCAGATCAAAAATTCTACATTTGTGATTTCAAGGGACATTGTGTAGTAGTTTTCTCCTCTGAAGGACAGTTTTTAAATCGTATTGGGAATCAAGGATTAACAGATTATCCAAATGGTATTGACGTCCTACCTAATGGTAATATTTTGGTAGGCGATTCACACGGAAATAAATTCCATATTTGCATTTTCTTGCCGGACGGAACGTTGCTATGTGAATACGAATGTCCTTATGTGAAAGTAAGTTACTTTTTTCTGTTACTAATTTCATTCCTCAATTTGAAGGTTGTTGGTAAAAGTTTCAGCGTTGTGTATGACAAATTTCTTAACTTCAGTTGTGGATTCATCAATTAAGTTTCACATTGCAACGAAGTAAATCATTTTTCGCTGGTTTTCAATTATAGTTTTCTTTCTTGCTTTTTCCTGTTTGGCAATACTCAATGAGATGAAATTCGTATCATAAATTAATCGTTGAAAACTGAGACCTGAAAATGTACGAGTGATGTAAATTTTTTCTGCTATCATCGTTGTTGCTTCGCCTGTTCCTAAGAACTTGTATTTTTCTTCATTTTATCATCAATAAGTAAAGGAGTGAAAGCTGTTAAATTCGGAAGAAGAATCTAGATAATATGACAGCGTAAATTAATTTTATTTTTTTTTGTATCTTCGAAGCGTTGAATTAAGTTGTTTTTCTTTTGTAAAATTTGAAACGTTGATATTCTTCACCGTTCAAGTACATTTTTATCCTTCATTCTGTACTTTTACTCGTTCACTTAAGAAATTATCTAGCTACTAAATGTCTATGTAAACTCGGTCAGAAAATGCTGTCAGGTCTGTTCTTATATCCGTTTTTCTGCAGTGTTTTTTCATCTTAATTAGATTTTATAATATTATCAGGAAAAACTTGGATAATATTGTAAAGAAGAAAATTTAAGTTACACAATGGATTTGTGTTTGAAAAATGCCTGTTAAAAAATGAGAAATCTACATTTGACGAAGTATCCTTACACGTGCCATTTTGATTTCAGGTATCAAGATGCTGTGGTTTGAAGGTTACATGTGATGGTTGCATCATTACCGTAGCAAAGAATAACCATCACGTATTGGTATTGAAAAGTCCTTTTTAATGAGTAAATCTTCAATGTCAAAAAACTACTGCTAAACACGTCGACGTAATTACGAAAAATTTATATTTTTCTCCGTTTGATTATTTTTATGTTTCAGTTCATCTGGTCAAATTTTGTGGATTCATTTTATTGAATTTCTTACTTGTTCCCTTGAAAGACCAGTTTTTTGTTTTATTGAACTTGATATTTTCGATACGGTTCTGTATTGTTTTTTTTTTCTCAATATTTATTTTTTAATTTCTTTTTATGTTCTCTTTGGACTTGTTTTTATCGATGTCCTGAAAAACTTTTCTTTTTACTTTTATTTTTTCCCCCTCTAGTGAATTTTATTATTTTGTTAAATTTGATTCTTCACTTGAATAAAATATTCATTTAGTGGGCTCGTATAGCAAATAATTATTGGTTGTGTTAGAAGGATAAAAAGTTGATGAACTGTTGAAAACCATAACCTATCAATTTTTTTATTATTTTTTGTTTTACATATGATTATTTGCTTCCTGAAAGTGAGTAAATCAATACAAAAAAGCAATTTTTTTTTGTTTGTATCCTTCCTTTGTTTTTTTTTTTGTTTATATACTCATTTACTACTATTTTTTGTAAATCTCTTGTCTGACAAATCACTGGGGTTATTTTGGGTTTATTTTTTCTATAAATTGTAGAATTACCTTGGTATAGCCTCAAATTCGCAGAACGTAAACTGTTATCTTCTTTCCCTTTTTTTTTTTCGCTATTATTGTGTTTGTTTGTTTTTCTCTTCAATATTAGAGATAACCTAAGTTGAATTTCTAAATCACCAAATTAGTAAAAGTGAATTATTTTATGTTCTTGTTTTTTTTTTGTTTCTACTTCGTTTATTGTTTTATTTTTTTTCTTAAGTATTGGTAAAAACTTCACTGTTTTCAATTTCCTGTAAATAGTTTCAATCTTTCATGAAACTGTTTGTTGCTTTTATGAATTCTATCAAATTCTAACGCTTAAATCCTCGCGAACAGTTTTCAATCTTTCGAACTAAAATTGAACGTAAATCTTTAACTAAAAAATTTTAGAGTCATTGGTCATGGGCTGATCGAGTTGATTTTTAATTTCGAATTATGCATATTTTTTTCTTTGTTTTATTTGTTTTTTGATTTTAATAACCCTCATTGTGTTCCTATTTTGTCAGTTCTTGTCCTTTAATTTAGCATTTTTATTTATTTACATGAATTTATGATTTTGTTTGTAGCTTGAGGACGGAATTGGGTATTCACGCGAGGCATTTTTAAGCGTTATTTTATTTTTTTGAAGTCGAGCGTTTGCTCCCCTGATATTCTTCCGGATCATCGTTATCATGATCATTAGGAATACTTTTTTTTTTCAAGCAGGTTTTTCTGTCTCGTTTTCTTCTAATTCGTTACCAAATACTTAATTAAATTTTTCGTTTTTATTACCAATATTATTTTTGAAGGACCAAACCTATGAACTAATGACATTTTTTGTATTGAAAACTTACGAAAAGGAACTCTCCAACTCGGTGTTTTAATAATAAAAAAATCGTAAACTCGTGTGAATATCCTTTGTCCTTTTTGAGACGGGTTTAAAAGTCAATTTTCTGGTCGTAGTTATTGATAAATTTTATTTATGTAAGAGTAAACTGTTGCACTTGTGGTGATATAATTATGTAAATTCCTTATTTGCTAATTACAATAGAATTATCGCATGTAGGCAGCTTAAAGCAAATAAAGAATAAGGGTTCCTGTTTTTACTTTTTTTTGTTTTTTTGTTTTGTTTTGTTTTTTTTTTTTAAATTATTCCCTATGAGTTACCTAATTGGCACAATCGTAATCTCTGCCTTCTCCATGTTTTTTTTTTCTTTTCCAACTTTCTATTTATTTATTTGTTTAAATTTATATTCGAAAACAAATACGTTTATATATATATACATATATACATTTATAAATATCTTTTATTATGTTATTCTGCTCATTAATCATTATCATTATTACTACTATATTATTATTATTATTATTATTATTTATAATATTAAATGTTGCCCACTTTTTAGAATTTTTATTTATTTATTTATTTATTTTTTCGTTTTTTGGATCTTGTTACAGTCGTAAATTCAAACGCACGATTTCTGGAATTTTTTTATTCAGTTGGGTTAATTTTTTTTTAGTTATTAATTTTGAAATATTTTTTATGCACGTAAACTTTTTTTGATAAAATTGTTTATCGTGTCACGATCAATTTAAAATATTTTTGTGATAAAAACAAAACTGACTTGATTGACCTTATTTTTATTTATTTATTTTTTTTATTTTTTTTTTGCGTTCCTTAATTATCATTACAATATTAAGCATTAAGTAATATTTAAGTTATTTTCAGTTGTAATAATTGTAAGCAATATTTTCTGAATTTATAACGTTTGAATTTAACTTGATCACTTTGTTTAAAAACGTTATTGAACTCTATTAATTTTTTTTTTTTTTAATTACTCATCTCGAGCTTATTTTAAAGATGTGAACGTGTTCTTGCTTCTTTCAAAATATATTCCAAAATGGACTATATTCTTTTTAGTAATCGGTTTGTAAGTCGCCTCTTTTTCTTATTTTACGTGTATACTATTAAAATAATAATAATAATTTAGAAATGGAAAAAAAAATAAAACAATGAAAGTTGAAAAAATTTTATGTAAATTAAGTAATTATTATCTTTCTTTGATAACGTCAACGTTTTGAGGTTGATTTTCATCATAGTTTATTTAGATTAGAAAATAAGTATTTTAAAACTATTCATTAGTAACGTAGCATTCCATTTTTTTTTGCTCTATTGTTTGGTTCTGTAATTTGTTTCCATTTTAATTCTGAAAAAATTAATTTTTAATTATTTTTGGAATTATTTTGTTTTATTTCAGTACCATTAGTAATGTTGAAGAACGATACGATTGGAATAATGAGTGACTAACTAAATATTATGAATCGAGAAAAGAAATATTATTTGTACTCAAATTATTATTTGCCCTCCTACTTTTCGTTCACAACACAAAATGAAGTTGTTTAAAAATGAACTGCTTTCCAATTCTTCCAGTTTTATTTTTAAATACATTTAATTTACTTTTGTATTTAATAATTTGTGATTTTTTTGTCGTTTACCTCAGATTTATTCAATTTTTGAATATTGTTGAACAATTTTTCTCCTCTGCGATATTATGTCATGTTTTTTATAATTTCATTCTCGTAAAAAACTAGCTATTTCCAACCTCAAGTTTTTTCGTCCGTTGAAGTCAATATGTGCCATAAATTGTTGGAATCTTTTTTTTTTTTCATTATTCGAAATCCAACTTGGGTTTTTGCTGTCCGAAGTTTGGTATGAATTGCTTACTTGACATTACAAATCTTTGCATAATTTAATTATTTTAGTTTATATTTTTCCCAGTTAATATTTTGTGGTCGTACCTAAATTGATCCATAAAATGATGTAGAGAGAGAAAAAAATCTAACAATCAAATTTTGTTTTTACCAATTAATTTTTAAAATTTCTTTTTGTTTTAATGTAAGCTTTTTTATTAAAAAATAAAAATAATGAGCGTTGAAAAACATGACCATGAGAACACCAAACATAGGTAATATTTTATTTTTTGACCAATTTTGTCGGTTTTTTCAGCGGGTTCTTTAACTTTATTCTCATTTGATTCGCTTTGCCTAAAATTGCTTACTTGTTTGTCTATTTTCATCATCTCTTATCACACGCTTTTGTCAAACAGTATTTTTATTATATTCTATTAGGCTTCTTATTCTTTTCAGTGACAATAAAATAGGAACTGATTTCCTCTTTCTTTTTCGTAGTTTCTCGATCTCAACTTTTTTTTTTTATATATAAATTAATGCATCGTCGCATGAGAAGTTCACAATTTTACCAATTTTGTAAAATTATTTGCATCGTAATTTGTTTTTTCTGTTCTGAATTTTTCCTCTTCAATTTGTTATATCTTCGTAGAAAAAGCATAGGTAAACGATTTCTCATCATTTAGGTTTTCTTTGTTACTTTTGTATTACTCTAGTCGTCACTTTCGAAAATAATTTAAAAGCGTTTAAACTCAGTTTCTGGGATTTGGCAACTGACTCTCTAAATTTTTTTTTTCTTTGTTATTCGTTGAATATCGCCTTATTTTAGACAATTTAGAATATTCTGTGATTTTTGCGCAATTTTAATTTTATTCGGGGAAAAAAAAATTGTGAAAATTTACGGTGAAGTCATGAGTTATTAATTACAGCTTTATACATTTTTTTCAGACTATTTTTTTTTTAAATTTTACAATCACTAATGAAGGAAAAAAAATTGAAAATTAGCCAGTCATCCCAAATAAACGGTGTCTTTCCGATTTAGATTGCTCACTTAATCGTACAAAGATTTTTATTTGTGCGGTTACGTTCTTTTTTTCTTTCTTTGTTTCTCCTTTGATTTTTCTCCTATTTGTCTCATACTTTTCTTTCTTTATTTTTATGAATTACTTTGATTTTTCTTTCGTTAAAACTTTTAAAATACTGATAAATTTCAAGTGCAAAAATGATTTAATTTATTATTATTGTTGCGAGACTGTTTAAAAGCGATTTTGTCAATGAATATGTTTCATCATTAAAAATATTTCATTTGTTCGTTTGAGTAATTATTTTTTGTTCTTTTGATAATGAATTTCAAGAAATTATTTTCATGAATCGACGTTATTCTTACCACATGGGACAAATTTGAACCTTCGCTTATTAACATCAAGTTTATTTAATAGAGAATTTTCGTAAGTGTGTAATAAGATATGAGGCTAGGTTGTTCTTGTCCTCCAATTTTAATAACCAGCAAGCGAAATGAAAAAATTTAATCGACCTTAATTATTCTCTTAAAATATTTCAAGCGTTAGCTTTAATAAGCGACCCTATTTTGATAGCCATCAACAGAAATGAAACAAAACTACTCAAGAAATGATCGTATAATGGGGAATATATCCAAATATCACAACAACCACATCTTACACTAAAAGAACTTTTCGTTCATTATCAACCGGTCATTTCATTTCTGACAATCTCAGAAGTAAGCTACCACAAAACTCTAAACAGGACCCAACATTTGTGCATTCAATTCGTTAGTTCATCCACTTCGCTTCAGCAGTCAGTTTTGATTCATTTGGCATTTTGTCTGGCGAGATGTGGGTTGAATTGAGAATTGTATTTCTGCTCGAACTTCGGTGGCTCTGGAAGTTTTTCTTCAATAACTTCACCTCTCATTTTGGCTAATAATTTGTCCGCACGCAGTTTTTCCTCTCGCTCCCGTTTTAATCGTTGTTCACGAAGTACCTGTAATTGAGCCGTTTTCAAACCTTCATTACTCGAATTACAACTCGAAGATGACGATGAGGACAATGACGAATCTCGTTGACGTTTTTTGTATTTAGATTTACGTTTCTTATGTTTCTTATGCTTTTTTGTCTGCATTAATAGTGCATCATTGTTAGTTTTCGGTTTATCTACCGTTTTTTTAGAACTAAAATCGTACTTATTGAACAGATGTTTATAAATACAGATCGGATCGAGTTTACTTTTTTTCTTGACATCGCTTTCGTCATCGTCAGTTGTCAAATTAGATCGAGGAACGTTGTACCAGGAAACTTTGCCAGTAGCTTCGTTTGTGTCCTGACCTAAATAGGTTAGATAGCCTATTTGCTTTTCGTACTTTTCTTTTTCTTCTTTGGTTTCCTTCTCGTGTTCTGCATTTTTAGCGTTATTAATTACAGCGCCATCTTCCAAGTCTTTGAAAAAATTAATATGTTCTGGCCGTTCAGGGTGAGTTTCACTTGATGAGGCCTTGACGGCAGTTTCGGTTTCATTCGGTAAATTGTATTTTTCCCGAGTCAACTGACGCATTAATTCAATTTTTGCCTCTTGATCCTGAAATATCGTTGTTTTTTTAATATAAACGGAATAATGAGTCCTGTGATAGATTCATATACTTACTGCTAATCGCTTTCTGCGTTCTTTTTCCTTTTCTTCCTCAGCTGCGGCAGCTTCATCTCTTCTAACCCGAGCGATATTTTCTCGATTTCGAACATGCCACCTACGACACAGAGACAGTAATAAAATTCTTTCATAATTTCATTTCATTTCTTATTTCTGGTTTATTAATTTTCAACCAGCGTTAAATTTTATAATTTTGACAGTTCAAGGATAAGAAATTCTTTTATTTTTTCTACTTGATTTTCATCGTACACCCCAACAAATAATAACGAAGAAGATCAGACATAACAATGAATGGAAAAAATTACGGTCAACTAGTACAGTATCGAAATAATTTGCTAATATAAGAATTGTGCTTTTCTATCTCTAAGAGACATAATTAGATTTTGATTTTTTGGATAATCTTGTACAAGCAACCGAAAATGCAAAAATACCAACGAATGAATGCGAGAGTCTCTTGAGCCTTAAGTCATCATTAATCGGAATTCATTCGAACATCTACTAGAAGTAAAGTTATTGTAATAATGAAAAAGACTGAGTTGAGCTCTAAAAATTAAGTTGAATTCGAGAGAAAAAAATTGGCCGTAACACAACATACCTCTTTTTTGGCAGAATATTCATTTTGATGCGAAAGAAAATAAATAAATTAATTTGAAAAATTGTGTCGGAAATCTACTATGAAATCAAAATACTTTTCTTAACAAAATATATGCGGTACAAGCTTAAGGCAGAAATTGTTAAAATTTCTATTTAAATGCAATTAAACAATCTGGTGCATAGATAAATAGTTATGCTAATGAACGAATCTGTAATAAAACATGAATAGTAATAGTATAATTCAAGTAGAATTACAAGAATCAAGCTTCAACCTTTCCAAGCATTTCATTATTTCTATCTTATCATATCCTCATTCCTCATATCCTCGCATCCTCGAAAGTCTTATCAAATGAAATAAATCAGTGTAGCCTTTTGACGTATAGTCAAAAGCATAGCCGAATCAAATTCTTATCATTGTGTTTTTCTCAAGTTTATCTTTCCTTTTTTTTTTTCGATTATTTTCTAATAATGACTTTTTATTAATTTTGTAAATGGACAGCTAATTAGTTAATCATTTATAAATTTCTTCCGATCAACTTTTGACCTATTTCACTCAATTTCACAAGATGATATAATTTTCCTTATCATAAACTTACGAATAAATATAAAATAAGTGCGAGGTTCATCTACCTCTATACTGTGTTGCGACATCAATTGAGATGGCAAAAAAGTTGTTACGCTTCGAGAATTGTCGAATTCTCAAGAATGGAGAAATTTTAGAAAATGATTACCTTCTTGTGCGCGATGGCAAAATTGTGAATTATATGGATGTATTTTTCGATGAAGAACGTGCCCCGGACATTAGGATAGATTGTAAAGGTGCACTGTTATCACCGGGCCTGATTGATATACAAGTAAATGGTTAGTGTTTATTGAGTGAGTGTTGTGGGAATTGATAGAGAAACAATTTTAATATTCACTCGATATTATTTTTAGGTGGGTTTGGTGTAGATTTTTCCAACAATGTAAACAATATTCAAGACGGCTTGAAGACGGTTTCCGAAGGCTTGTTAAAATACGGTGTAACGGGATTTTGTCCAACGTTAGTTTCCTCCTCGCCTGATGTTTATAGAAAAGTAAAACGTCTTCATTAACTGCATTATAACATGTTATGACTTATGAGCGGGTACATGAAATTAATTGCCTGTTTTGGTTTCGAAGGTGTTACCAAAAATTGGTTCGACTAGTGGTGCTATTAATTTGGGATGTCATGTTGAAGGTCCTTTCGTGAATAAATCAAAAGTTGGTGCCCACGCTATTGAAAACCTCCGAACTTTCGAAAATGTAATTCTATATTATTATATCTTGTTTTATCTGTCTTATAACCGTAATTAGCTTGAATTTAGTCTCTTTGTGCGCCTTATGTTTTGTAGGGAATTAAAACTGCCGAAGAAGTTTATGGTGATTTGAGCAAAGTGAAAATCATCACATTAGCTCCAGAAATCGATGGCGCTCTTGAAACTATCAAGCAATTAAAAGAAAGAGGCATCATAATTTCGATTGGTAATATAAATTGTATGATATAAATGTACTCATTTTTTTTCTTCCATTGTCTTTATGTTTTTTCCTTCGAATATGAGTTCAAGTGATGATCAGAATTGTTTTCTGTTTGGAGTAGCTATGTTTTTATTCATCGTAGAACTCACTGTCTTTAAAAATGGTTATAGTTCATCAAACTTTTCTTCATTCTGCTCTTTCAGGATTTGCCTCAGTACGTATTTCCCCCCTCAATTCAGCATTGGTAGATACTGGGTATTATCAGAGAAGCCCTTTGAACTAATAGTAAAGAACTTCTGAGACAAGTAGACGCACTCGCCATTTTCTGTCGAATTTTGATTTTTTCTTTGCATCTACATGTTATTTCAATGGGCCGTGGCAAAACACAAATTCATTTTCTTAATTATGGATTATTTTAATATTATTTGAATAATTGAAAAGAATTTCTTATCAGAATATTAAATTTAAATTGATAAATGCGACGAAAAAATGAAATTACTAGAAATTACGTATGGTTTTCCTTGGACAGGTAATGGGGTATGCGCGCGCCATTTTGAGTTTTTCCATTATCATTGTTTATATTATTGTATAATTTTTATAATCAAAAACACGAGTGATTAATCTTAACGAGAAATCTCAAAGTGGTGGCTCATTAATCACTATCATCATCATCATGGTTTTCGTATACCTGGGTGAAAAATTCCTTAGTAAGAATTGAAACAAGGTCGTTTAATTCCGTTTGATTATTTTAAGAACAATAGTGCAACAAGGAATTTACCGCCAGGAGATTAGGCAATGTGCACACTCCCCTCGTTTGTACCATGGTTGTGGAGAAGAGAAGACATTTTTACTTCGTTTTAATTAAAAATGAATTTTCATTTGTAATCTCTCTGACTCAAAATATCTGCCGCTCGCCTTTGTGCGATATTAGTTAAGGAGATCGTTTTTTTCATGGATATAATTTGTGCAGTTACTGTTCTTTGCGAAGTTATGCCCTTCTTTTTTTCCCCTTAATGCTGAAGCTTAGTGGCAGTTTAATCGACCTTATCAACCTAATGAAACGCATGCTATATATGTACTTAATAATACCCGTATTAAGATTTGCCTTTCGAACTTGGCAAGTCTAATGAACTTCCAATTTTAGCCTTGATTTAATTAATTCAAAAATAATATTGATACTTTCTCCCCATTTTCAACGAGGAATATTTCAATTTTTCAGTCGTGAATCGGAACTGAATTCGTATTAATATGTGTGTAAGTGTATTTAATGTGAAGTCATGTTTCTATAGTAATCCATAGGTCAATAATTAAGCTAAAGAAATTATTCAGTGTCATTTATTTCATCAAAGATTGAGAAACCAGCTTACCTATTTGAAATTTGGTTTTCAATTTCTTATGATTTTAATTGGTTGTATTTTCTGTTCTCTGGTAGGTCATTCCGAGGCGAATTTAAATACTGCTGAGGCTGCTGTCAAAAATGGTGCTTCCTTAATCACGCATTTGTTCAATGCTATGGTGCCCGTATGTACAGTATCCGTTACATAAAGTGTGTTATTCGAAATTAATACTGAGTTAAAACTGTACTGTGTCCCAGTTTCATCATCGTGATCCTGGTATTTTTGGATTATTGACCACTACACCGATTTATTTTGGACTGATAAATGATGGTTGTCATACACACCCAGCTGCCGTGAAAATTGCCTATCGTACTCATTATGAAGGTATAGTTGATTTTAGTTTCTTTAAATCATCAGTCGACACCATTCACGTAACGAACAGATTAATCAATTAGTCTATCATGTATTTGCGATTAGATTCAATGAACTTTACTCCAGATAGTTAATAATAATTTAGGATGTATCTGTTTTGTCAGTATTTCGATGAAAAAATGTTATTCTACCTTCTAAGTTCGTGGTATTTTTTTTTATACCACAGGACTGATATTAGTAACTGATGCGATCTCAGCACTTGGATTACGCGACGGTATTCACCATATCGGCGAGCTAGCAATTGAAGTGAAAAGCAACTGCGCTTACATTTTAGGAACCAATACATTGTGCGGCAGCATTTTACCTCTTAACGAATGCGTCAGTCTACTTGACAAGTTTACACGTGAGTTATAATTATTGGCTATTTGCGTGGGAATGGTTACTGAGCCTAGTACTTCTAAATTCAAACTTGAAAATAACTGGGGTAGCGCACTTCAATGGGCAAAAAAACACTCAAAAGTTGAAGCGGCATCCACATTGAGCACTTCATTTCATCAGTTTTAAAATGTATTTATCATTGGCCGTGAATTAATCGAGAATCAGAAATATGGAACAGAATAATTTATTTTGAAAAATATTACGTGAAGTGGCTCTCATTGTCATATTTATTTGAAATTTTATAATTATAAATTATTTATCAATGTTTGCATCAGCATCATGGAGATCTTTGTGTATAACTATAATAAAGGGCCAAATGCAAGAACGATTCTCAAGTAATTCTTACATTTTTTTAGCACAATTATATTTACACATAAACATAATTATATTCAGATAACTTTGTTGAGATAAATAATTCTCAAGTCACTGTGCTGTTGATACTTAAATGTAGTTCTTGCATTTGACCTTAAGTGATAGTTATAAAATATAAATACTCGAAGGTTGAGATAACAAATTATCTGCAATAAATGTCAGAAATGGAAAATTTGAAATAAAGAACCAAAATAGTACCGACACTAGCGCTAAATGTTGCAATGCACGCTTCTGACCTATTACATTCCTCTATAAACGATAACATTGGGTGACACATCTATACGAAGTATACTATTACTTATCTATGGAAAATTATTAGATATAATATTCTGAGAAACCTGAAACTAATTCATACATAAAGTACTACTTCGTTATAACTACTGAGTATTGAATATAATGTGAGGACACTCGTTCATCTAAACGCGGAAATGAATAACGGCATCATTTTCGAAGCTATTTGTCCATACTCCTTCGGTACTGAATTCCAATTTTCTTACTCCTCATTTGGGCCTATGGGAAATTATCTGAATTTTTTTTTTTCAAATAGTAATTAAATGAATGAATAAATATAATTCTAATTTAGAATCATGAATTTCGTAGATAAAATTAAGATTGAAAATTGTCGGTACTCTATTATATTTAATACACCGTTGAAGTAAAATCATTTCATGTTTTGAAAAATGAAAAATTGGAATAAGCTCGGTCGATTAGCAGGTTTTTGTTTTTGAGCTGGGCTTGTTGACTTACAATTACGAATACTACGGTCTAGAGTAGAGATAATGAGCTGAAATTTATTAATTTAGAACAATTGTTTGGAACATTTCGGTCTTCCACAGTCGCACACGATATTTTTTGGAAAGATTGTGCGCAAAATCTTATTAATAGGTAACTCTTTAGTAACAACTTATAACCAGAAAAAAGGAGAAGTAGATCAAAATGTTATTTGTTTGAAAGTATTATTATTATTATTATTATTATTATTATTATATTTTCTATATACCTACAACAGCATTTATCCTAAATTCGTATTTTATCGGAAATATCAGGAATGAAAACGAAAAGAGGTTGAACATTTGCAAGCGTTTTAATTTTTGTATTTTAAGAAAATAAAATGCAAATATAGTTAATTGGCTAAACAGTTTTTCACTTCAGCAAAAAATTTGAAAAAGGCTTAACCACGGATTCGTATAAAATTTTTCCATTTGTTATCGACAATCGAAAATTTATTTATACTAAAGAAGAATACCTAATTACGAAACCATGGATATTCACCATGAACCTTTCGATGATATATTATATGATATACTATAGTCCGTTCAACGAAATATAATCTCATTGCCTTTTAACAACGCTGCCAAATATTAATTTGTTTTGATTTTAGCATTTCACATTTTCACGTAAAATTCGAATTCTCGCGTATCCCAACGGGAAATAATGCGTAAATAATCCATGTAAAATTGTCAAGTAGTTGTGAGTTGCGTTTCATTTCAGGTATCAACTAAAGTTATATAGACTATTCAGATAAGTTGACGCACTTCCATAAAGACTATGTTATAGAATCGTCATTTTTTAGTTGAGACAAATTATCGCACAAAGTAAGCGCAAGTGCCGTTAGTTCTTCAGTGTAAAGCAGGGAAAGGGAAATGAAGCGCAAACAAGACTGGCGCTTACTTAGTGGGATGAAATTTCAAAAATTATTTTTGGGATGTGTTCTTATCAGAGTGCGTTAACTTATCTAATCTATATTTCGAGGATATACATATATATGATGGAGATGACATGTTGCTGTTTTACAATAGTATTACACCGAGCACGTGTACACTGGTGTACAAATTAGACATCGATCAATCAGAATAAACAAATACTCCGGAATGGGGTAATTTGTACGCCAGTGTTTACAAACCCTCGAAGAATCTACATAACTATAGGATCAAGTTTCGTTGGATGGATTATAATAAATTTTGTCTACTTCTTATATGAGACTGACTGAGGAAGATTGAGTATCATGACACTCAATATTCTTTTTATTTGTATTACTATGCTTTTTTGAGATCTCAGCAGTAATCCCAGCAATACCTTCAAAAAAAATTGATTATACACCCTAATTAGAAAAAAACAAACGCACAAACCTGTGATGCTGTTCTTATGTGATTTATATTTTTGAGACCAAAAATGATCTGTACTTTTCAAATTCCATCAGAATTTTTGTTTGAAACTTAAAACTAACCCTAAGATGCTTAAAGTAACACTAATGAGTCAAATTTTGAATACATATACCGCAGATTTATGATGGAGAAAGTCATTTTATCTGACTGAACTTCGAAATAATTTAAAATCTTATTTCATCCGAATCACTATGTTAGTATTAGAGCATATAATGAAAAAATGCAACATTATTGCTCCAAATCATAAAATCTGTTTCTAGAATGTGGAAAAGTCAAAGCTCTTGAAGCCGCTACTCTGCATCCTGCTCAGATGTTAGGAATTGCTGACAAAAAGGGAACATTGAACGATGGAGCCGATGCTGATATAGCGCTTTTCGATGACAAGTTCAACGTTTTGTCCACTTGGATTGCTGGGAGGTGTGTTTACTCGAAAACGGAAGAGTCTTTCAAAATAATCGAAAATTAATTGTGATTATTACCATACGTGCTGTATTGTTATTTTAATATTCTTTCGAATATTATTACGTGATACTTTTCATAATATAATGACCATATATGTTTTAACTTTCAAGTAATTTATCGAAATTATATTAAACAATTATTTTTAATCGATACTTCTTCATTTGTCAATCAAGTATGAAGGCTTAATAAAAATAATGAAACTAAAATATAAAATTATTAGCGCATTGATCTTACGACTTAACAATCAGTTACAAGAGATGGAGCTTTCGTTCCATAACAACATGCGGTTGGCTCAATTTTTCATGCACTTCGGGTGGGTTCAATACATCACAAAAATCAATACTATCATCGTATCCCAAAATGACATCTCTGGAGAAATTACTACTTGGTAGGAACGGTAATCGACCAACATTGTCGAAAGCTTTCAATTCCATGGCAATGCGAAGAGGAGCATGAATGCCTTGAATATCTCTCAACATGTTCATATTTCTTTGAAATTCCGTTTGTATGCGCTAAAAAAACGTACAAACAAATGATACGAATTGCCGACGACAATGGAGCAACTATTCGCTAAACTGAAAAGCTTACATTTACTTCGACACGTTGAAGTGGATGGGCAACTTCCAAACTGTCTCTTAGCGGTTGTTGTAAACTGAAAGGAAATACAGAATGATTAAATATTCAACACAATACCACAGTCAAGAATAAGAATCTATCCTCACCCATTGGACATAGAATCACGAACACCATACTGCGTAATGCTGCAGGGAGTATGAGAAGGATTAAAGTGATTCTCATTAGAAGAGGTATATCCAAAATTCTAGACAGGATGAAAAGAGAAACGAATAAGCATTGCCCAACGTTAATCAATAAGGAATTACATGTAATACTCACCATTGTGAAAAATATGAAATTAAAAACTGATATCTAATATAAAATTTCAACTGAAAAATCCACGTAAATAAAAAATTCAAAATTTAAATTTCAACAATCAACACGAGAAATGAGACATGAGAATGATATTATCGATATGATTAAGAATATATGAACATGATAAGCAAATTTTAAAAACAAGTCACAGCTTCACAAATCTCTTAATTGCAGCTTTTTTACTTCGACGCTCAGTTTAATTAATCAGTTTAGCCACTTGAACTACGCAAAATTAAATATGTTGCAAAAAATCAAAAAATAAAAGCCAGACACGAAGGTAAGTTTGGCAAGAACCAAATCTCTTGAATGAAAAGCCCATAAAATTTACACGACACGACCGAATTTGGAATTTGCATATTAGATTAGACATCGCGGTCCTAAACTATAGAATTAGTTCGTTTAGTACAGTTTCTTCAATCATTTCATATTTTTGTTGAACGAAGAAGACTGAAGTACACGTTGTGACGTTTTTCAGTTTGAATTTATTTAATGAAAGCAAATTTATGTGGTAAGTATCTGTCTGTATGTCGAACGCAATGTCCTTTCCTACATTTGGTTTTAGATTTATTTCCGCACCTCATTCTGAGAAAATGAATAAAATATCGTTGTTAAATGCTTATATGTTTCAGAGTAACGATGGCTGCTACTAATTCAATCACACTTAAAGATGTTGATCAACATAAATTCGTCGAAGCTTTCTCTTCTTTTTTGAAGAAGTAAGTTATGCTATCTGACTTAGTTCTATTATATTTTTTTTTAATGATGTGATTAATTAGTGTTGTATCTATCTGTCTTGAAGAACAGGAAAAATTGAAATTCCTGAATGGGTCGACCTAGTTAAAAGTGCTAAATTCAAAGAACTAGCCCCATACGATGAAGATTGGTTCTATGTCAGATGCGCTGCAACGTTAAGGCACATTTATTTTCGATCGCCCGTCGGTGTCGGTACAATCACGAAGATTTTCGGAGGTTTGTTAGAAATTTTATTTTAATCTTGTTTATGAATAATATCTTATGTAAATGCCTGTGTAGGACGTAAACGAAATGGTGTTAGACCCAGCCATTACTGTCGCAGTTCCGGAGGTGTTGCTAGAAAAACACTTCAAGCCCTAGAAAATTTGAAATTGATAGAAAAAGTGCCAGACAGTAGAGGTAGAAGATTAACGGCTCAAGGGCGGCGAGATATCGATCGTATTGCTGCTCAACTCAAAGTTGCCACAAAAAAGAAACTATTACTGCAGAAACAACAAGAAGCAGGAATTAACGTTGTCATTCCTCAATCGTAACCTGACTTTTTTGTACACTAATGTTTTAAGATATTACACAAATATCAATTTACCTATGGTCTTCTTGTTTCAGTTGAGAAAAAAAAATGAGAGTATGTCTTTGAAAACATTCAAACTTTAACATAAGAAACTGATATTATTTGAGTATCCTGAAACAAAAAATTAACTTGGTTGTCCGAAACGTTATTTCTTTCCGGTTTCTTTTCAAATAATTAAGATTGTAATGAGTTTACCTCTGAAATTAAATTCTGTCCCTTTCTACAAGTAATTTTCCAGTAATTTTGAAATGAATTTGCCTTTCACTCTATCTTAGCTTTAAATTATGTTTATATAGACCCCTGATGAAACAGAAAAAAGTGATGAAAATGGTCTACAGACTACATTAAGCCTGCGCCCTAACCTTCGAGCAAAACACTCGTTCATGTTCTCAACGTAGATGTCGAGTAATTGTTTAAACTAAATTATTTTTCGTGAATTCATGAAGTTCAGAGAATTTTCACGTATTCAAAGGCTGTGTTATCTTTATCTACTAGTTAGAAGTATGATTGTGACAACTGGTAACTAAACATATATATATATAAAATGTTCAGAGGTGACTGTTTTATTAAGGTCAAGTAAAAAATGAGTATGCTTTGACCCACACGGTTGAAGTGAAACTTCTTTGCTACTTTGTTAATGTGCGTTATTATCAGGTAGGTTTGAACCCTTTGCAAAAACACATTCACACCTCCCTGTGTCTAGCAAAGAATTATAACCTCTACACCGCTCGAAGCTATACTCTATTCGTGCTAAGAAGTGCATGACGTCATAAATCATATCCACACTTATCTGCTTGAAACACGATGTTTGTTTAGTCCACAAAATATGGCTATGTGCATTGATATCTTTTCCTCTCTCCCCAACATTGTGATTCTGATGTCACTCCCTCGATCGCAGACGCGCCTAAAGAAATTTACAAATTTTTTTTCCATTTTCCGTTTTAACCTCGCTTGTGTAACCAATCAAACTGACTTCATTCTTTTGATAAAATTGGTAAAAGAGTAAAACTTTGCTTTTGTCCAGTGAAGAATTGTGATATACTATATAACTTGTTTCATGATTATGATTAAAAAAAAACTTGTGCAGCAAGCTTTGCAAGAAAAAGTAGATTTTCTTTATTTAAAAATCACCTTTATCACCAGCATTATTCTAATAAAGTAATATAAAATTACAATATTATATTTTTTGCAAAAAATTATCAATATCACACAAATACGAAGCACGCGATGAATTATGCTGATTCCATATTGTTTTTTCAAAATATTTTATAAATTAATTCTCAGTATTTGTGTTAAAAATCATTATTTTTTTGTGAAATGAAAAATTATTCTAAGTTCGAACTGGCACGATTTCAAATACCACACTTTCAAACCTGCTAATTAAGACCATAATGGTTGGAATAGTTCTAACAAAATCGAAGTTTATGAGAAAATTTAAAAAAATTGGGCCGGATTTGGTTAACGATTTCAACCGAAAAATGTATTTTAAACGAAAAATAATTTTCAGATTATCGAATAAAATTGTAATTCTCCAGGTTGATGGAGGAGGCCCCTCCAACAGCTCTAGGTAATGAATCATAATACCAATAGGAAACAAATTTTAATGCGTGTTAGATATACATCAAATCAATACCTGTACCAAATTTTGTGACTATAGCTTGAAAATTACTCCTTTTAGAGCCATTAATCTGCTAAAAATCCAACAAAATCGCCCCAAACAGAAGTACCATAAAGCATATCCGAACCAAAATTGGTAGGTATTGTCCTTAATGTAAAGCACATATGTATTCCAAATTTCAGGCATATCGATTGAAAATTGCAACCTGTACGCTGTTCAATGAAAAATTCATATAAACTAACCTGCTGGACGGACCATGCGCCCAATTCGGACCAAAAACAATGGAGTTCTTCCTTAAGTGGATCTGAATATGTTTCAAATTTCAAAACCATCATACAAAAATTACATATGGAAATGGACTCGACGCAAAATGGGGTACATATAAAAAAAAATGAATTCTCAAAAATAGTACCAAAATGCTGAGATCATGAAACGAAAAATATACGTCCACTCTCACGGAATACTCAGGCAGTGCGAGATTTTATTTATTATGAGTACTTACTATACGTATTATACTTATCAGTTTTGGATGAAACTATGAATTTCTGTGGAACTCACAAATTGTGAATTCTTTCCTATTGTTCCGGAAATTATCCTCGATAAATTACCTTTCATTTCGAAGAATAAATCGTGTAGGTATTCCTTTGAAAATTTATTTAATTTTAAAACTTATATCGGGTTGAAAGCAAAAAAAAAGATATCTTCTTGGTCTGCATTATTCTATATTACCTAAAAACACGTTTCAGTTTTCGAGAACGTGATTTATGTCTAACAATGGGTAGGACGATATATGCTTCGTATGCTTCACTCGCCCACAAAAGTGGGTTAAAAAAAAAGATTTTGTTTAACTAAATGAACGATAGTATTTCCTTTTCACGTTCCTTTAATAGAACCTTTGGGAATTCAAATACGAGAGAAGAAAAGATTCTAAATGTTTGGTGTCACGAAAAATTTTCGTGTGTCGCCCGTAAGATTGTGAAATACGTTGCCACTTTATTTACACCAACAAAACTTTGACTTACTCGGTTTATCACTCCCGAAAACTATGTGGGCCTATAATGTTGCAAAAAGGAGAAAACAAAGTAGGTATATAAGTACTTGTGTCATTCGACAAATCGATGTTTTTAAGATTTCATAAATTATTGTCGCATGCTTTCTGTCAGGTATAGGTAATTAAACTGGCATTGAAAAATATATAGGTAAGTGAATATTGATGTACAGAATATTAATTATCCCGTATAAAAAAGCAGATTATTTGTAACGCGCTCAAGTTTTTTTTTTTTTTTAATTCCGATATTATTAACTTAATCAAATTAATGTTTGCCTTTTATGAACATTGTTATTTATAGTCACATTTGTACTATTTTGTACGAATTTGATAAAATATTTCAATTATTTATACACACATTGAATGGCTAAATTCGACTAACAGAACTTCCTTTTATAATGGTAACGTTTTTTTTTTTTTTTTCGTTCACTCAACACCAATGAACTTGAACAAGAACCGCATTATTAAGAAAATTATTTTGTTTGTGTAATTGCCGTCATTGAGATATTCTTATTTTCAGTTCTTGAACAACCAATAACACCAGTAACCAACTCTGAAACATATATAACAAGACTGAACTGCAAATTTATTTTAAGCGAGATCAATATTGCTAATTGCTGAGGGTTTTGCTGTTGTATGATTTACCGTCATTAAAATGTTGAATAAAAATCCTGTGCTAAATAAAGTTGCTATGTTTCGTACATGTTCTTTAGCGACCTGAGTGCAGCCCAGACAGGCTTGGTTTTGTTGCGCAGATTTTGTCGGGATCGTCGTTGAAGTTGTTGCAGAAGTTTTTACAGAAGTTGTTACAGAAGTTGCTGCAGAAATGGTTGGGATGGTTGAAAGAAGTGAATCTATTGGCTCTAAAGTCGCTGGTACCGCGTCAAAACAACAGCCCAGCTGAAAACGTTTGTAAAAATTTCATTGATAGCCGTAGAGTATAACATAGCTTCTTTAACCGATGAAAGCTGTATAAAACCATTTAAACCGATTTATAAATTTTTTAAAATTTATGGTTGGCCTAAAAATTTCGTACACGAATTTTACTTCAAATCATTTTTTTTTTGTTTTGGCTCTAGATAAAAATTAAAAAAGATAGTAGACGTTTTTGTGCTGTGCTTGATGTGTATTCTACAATTACATATTAATGAGAAATGAAAAAATAGAGCATAACATTTGGGCAGCATTTTCAGTTTTTGCAAATGGGATTTTCTCCTATTGTATATATATTAAATTGATGGAAAAAAAAATTCTTGCAGTTTTCTTTTTTTTTGTTCGATGATAGAGTGACAGAGACTTGAAAGTATTTTCGGCCAGCGCAGCAAGCTACGCTAAAAAATGTACGTTTTCGTGAACAAAAAAAAAACTAAATGAATAAAAATATGAATGAATAAATAAATAAAAATACAAAAAAAAAAATCAAACTATTTGACAGAATGATACAAATAAAAATTTGGTGAGTTTAAAATAAAATATTAAGGAAAATTATAATGAACGAATCTGGTTACCCGCAGCTTCACTTGCGCAGTGTTTAATAATTGTTTTAACCACTTTTTTGTAGAAGAGATGAAAAAATAAAATAAAATCGAGTCAAACAAATCCACCAGACATACCAGTATAGTCATCAGAGCTAAACAAAAAGAGGGGAGGAGTTTTTTTTTCAATCATTTTTTCTACTCCTTTTCATGGTTCAAGAAATGTTTTGTCTGTTTTCTGCTTTCGCAGATGGAAAAAATTGTTAATTTTTTCCCTAGGGGGCTACGGACTTCCTCCATGGCAATAAAATTTCCTTGGAATAACACAATTTTTTCTGGAAATTCTTATGCAAATCTGTTCAGTGGTTCTGGAGTGATAGTGTTTCTGAAAGTTTTTTGGTTCATCTGGAATTTACATTCTCTTCTTAGCAAAATTTTGAGATTTTTTCAAATTACTTCTACGGGAACCGTTCAGCCGATTGAAACCAAGTTTTACAAAATGTTAGAATATAATATATTCAATGTTTGTACCAAATTTTGTGCCTATTGATTACAAACCATATAATTTAGAAGCAAGGCTCCAAAAATGCAACATAATAGGATGTACCAATATACCATCTGGCTGATCTGGACAAAAAACTATAGGTCTCATCCTTGATTAAGTCCAAATAAGTGTACCAAATATCGAAATTATCGGTAAAAAATACCTATTTCATATTACGTAGAAATATATGTATGCCTGTATATAATTATTATGTATATGAACAGTAAAATTGCACTAAGAACTTCAAGGCATATCTAACTATACTGATATTCATGTAGGTAAGTCATAAGAAAAGTTGGTTTTAAATATTTTTTTGGAACCACACAGTCAAAAAGAGTGGTACATTTTTTTGAATAAAACTTTTAAAAAAAATAATAATTTTTTTCTTTGCATGTCTCGAATAAAGTCCTAGTGGCATGCAGGATGTAGTTCACATCTAATTTTTTATTAATACCACACACAGATATCTACACTATACATATGTAACGTAGATAGCTAACTTGCCTGTTTTCAACCACCTTTGCTTCTCCTTACTGTACTATATCAAAGTAAACAAAAGCAGTAAGCACTTTACATACACAAGTGTACTCATTTATATCATACTAATATACACTTGATCTAATGTTTGAATACAAAATACCTCATTAAAAAGAAAAAGAAAATTCATTTGTAACAATAATTTTTGGCATCATGGTTTCAATCTTGAAAGTGATGAAACATCTACACCAAATATGACATCAGAACACGCATTAATAAAAATACAGTACTTATTTGAAAGTAGCATTTTATCCATAAGAAATGCATTGTACATAATTGTTTTCCTCCATAGGGCAATCGACGCAACATGACAACATGCCTCATGGGTCGCAGCTCAATGTAGAGAAAACAGGCAAGTTAGGTATCTAGGTTATACATATATAGTGTAAACGTCTGTGGGTTAGTTTGAAAATTCACATAAAATTCACCAAAAGATGGACCTCAGTGAATGACTGAATTCTCAATTGGTAGGTAAGTACGAACATATAATAGGCATCGCGTATGTATTTATAACATTGATTTTTCAATTTATACGGTATTATGAAGAAAATACTAAAAATAAACAAAAGATTGATAACTTCAGGATTTTAAGTATAAGCAACCTTGTCTTTCGCAATATTGATTTTGACTTGTAGTTTCGTTTTCCAGAAATAAATTTTCCTCAGCAACATAAGATCAGAGTGAATAATAAAATAAAACGTTTTTATTCTATTCTACTGCTCAGCTTTGACTATACAGAATTAACATGGACTGCTATTTGTGATAAGAATGACGTTAGAAGATGTAAGATGAAGTTAGTTGGGTTGGGTATGATAAGGATTCGTAAAACAGTAAAATATTGCTGAAATTTGAGGTTGAACTGAATTAATTATATTTAAGCATTTTCTATGGTATTAAATTAAATTTTCATAGTTTCTATTCTAAACAAAATTACCGCGCAAAGAACATTGAAATCATTATCAACCCAACCCGACTAACTTTTTCCTCCTATGTCTTGGCAATTGATAACAAAGTTTTGTAGTATTTTTCAATCAAATAGCAGTCCATGTTAATTCTGTATAGTCAAAGCTGCTCAGAGTATACAGGGTGGTACATTTATTACGACCTGACCCCTTTTTTGTCCTTCGTCTTTGAAGATAGAAAAAAGTTGTCCAATGTGACTCCCCTTACTTTTCAGTATTGATGCGAAAAATATCGATATTTCTCCCCTCCCAAGGAGTATCGATACCGTTTTACTGCAAAAATTTCGAGGATACTATGAGATTGAAATATTCCAACACAACCTTCCCAGCGTTTGTAAGTTTTATTTTTATGGATCTTAAATATTTTATCATTTAACAGCGGATATACATATAATTTTGTCAATAGGTACCTACTTTATCAGCAAAAAAAAAAAAATAATATCAAAAAACATGCAAAATTTAAACGTACCAATTGTTCCAATTCATATTGGATAATTCCATCATTAAGTTGGTGTTCCCTTTCGTCCATAAAGTTATCAATTCGTATTACGAGAAAAAATACGAAATAGCATCCAAAAATGACTTCTACTGCCATAAGAAAAATACTAAATCCTGATATCTGTAATGAAAATTTATCCACAGTATTTTTAACTCAAAAAATACGAGTATCTTATTTTTGTTGTTAAAAATACAGGTATAGGTGTCTATACTGTCTAAGGATTTCAGAAGCGACCTCTTCTCAAGGAGAAGAAATTAATAAAACGCCTTGCACATTCTCATAATATTTCTGTCCGAAATACTGTGGGTATATTGTGCAGAGATAATGTCTGAATGTGATAGAAAATTTCCATTTTAGAAAGAGTAAAACTGTAAATTTATTAATTTTCAAGAAAATAAGTACCTATATCTACAGTAAATGTAACTTGCGTATATACTTACTATTTTGACGTATGTTAGGTGGTACGAAAATATAAACGAGGCAATGATACAGAGAATAACAATAATAATAATTCTGGTCAAGGTGAAACCCACTGGAAAAAGAGGATTCAAAAGTTTTCTTGTTGGATTTAGAACATAGTAAATCAGCATGATGGCATTTGTTGCCTGGAAAATAATGTAATCGTATTACGAAAACAAGTGTTGACTAACTGGGACGATTATATTTCGTCTTATTTTGCTCGGTGAATTATGAAATACCTATATATATATATATATATATACTCACCACAATAACTGCAGCACACAATATTAGAGATCCTTTCTTCCATGCTGAATACGTTGACCTTCTTCTCTCCATTTATTTACAGTATATTATGAAACTATTCGCAAATACATATTGTGAATCTTCATGACTGAAGCTGTACGACGGTACTATTCTAGAATACGGGTCCCTTTCTGATTTTGCTGAAATTTGTGTACTTGATGGTTACAATAAATGTACCAAATTTGGAAGTGGCGGAAACAATTAGAACGGGAGTTATAGAGGGTCAATATTTACAAAATCTACAATAAATTGGCCTTTTTGTATACGTTATAGTTGCAAAGTTACGATACAGTAATATGTTTGTGGATTACTGTAGATCACTGGTTCACTAATTGCATAGGTGGTGGGATCTTTCAGACAGATGGGTGGAGGGGGGCTGGTATGACTTGACCAAGGCCCCTGCATCATCCGAAAGATCCCTCCACCGGTACTGCGCTGGCGTCTACTATTATCACCGACTTACGCGAGAAATAGTAAAAGAAAACCTTCTGTACTTTTAAATGTTTATAAAGGTATACGTTTCATACCGGAATTGAAAAAAAAAAAAAGAAGTTTTCATATGTAGGTAGGTATAATATAATTTACCTATAAAATATAAATATTGGTAAATGAGGAACTACCGATACCGTTTCCATTCTGCGTTATATTACATCGATCAACAACAAAAATAAAAAAATTAAGAGCACCAATTCAAAAAGGAAGCAGTATCTTCAGTTAATTAGGAACTTTTCTTCTCGGTTTTTACGTTTGCAAGGAAATGGCGCAGTTCGCTAAACTGAGACTCCAGCGGAGTGAAGTATGAAGACATACGCGTGTTAGAAGACGGCACGTCTGTCAATATTGACTCGGCGGACTGTCCGTGTCATAGGAAGAGTCACTTGGAGGATATTTCAAAGATTAGGGAGAACAGTAGAGCTGACCGATATAACGCGAAACGAGAATGATATCGTGAGACAGTCGTTCATTTAGAAATATTTATATTTTATTAATAATAATAAAATATATTTAATATTTTATTTAACCATTGTTTTTTCCACGTTTATTAATTCATAAATATTCATTTATTTTTCAAAGCTAAAACGACGTTTTTGGGAAAATTTTAGCGAAATCATTACACACGTGGTACACTACAATGTCTATGACTACAAAGAATAAAAACAATAAACAAAAAAATACAAAATACACGAACTTATCATTAGCATTATTGAAATTCCGTTTCACATATTTATTCACTTCAGTCATAAATTAATATTTTTCTCTAAGGCGAAATTATCACCGATGCATATATAGCCAATAAATTCTTACATTTTGCTAATTTTGGGCACGCTAAAGTAGTTTAAAATTGGCAAAATTAAAAAAAAAAGTATGAAACAGCGAATAATTTTTCATAGCTGTATTCTATTTGGAAAAAAACTCTAGAGTAGCAATGCTTCGCTAGGAAACTCTATTGCAGATGGAGATGGAGAGAGTGAGAGAGAGCTTACTTGAAAAAATTTCAAAATAATATTGTTAGTAATCTATGTATATATATATATATATATACATAGATTGATATAGATATTAACATATATTTATATCGATATTAACAGATATTTATATCGATAATGATCGATATATCGATATTTCATTGCTAGTTGTTGAGACCACCAATCCTTCTCCCCTCACATTCCTGCAAACACTCACTATCTTTCTGTGAATACTTTTATACTTTTACTCATGGCTGTACTATTACCTCATTTTGCAGCTCATTCGTTCATCTCCACTTGTACTTGTTTATCTCGTACTCTACATATTGTGTACACGATTTACATCTTTGCTGTAATTACACACACTTCTGAGACATTACTTTGAGTATATCTTTATTTCTTTTACACAATTACTCTGCTGCACCATTCCACAATCTCTATATATCTTTCACAAAAAAATTGATCTATCGGTGTTTTATCGCTAAAAACAGCTTTTTCAGAAAATTTTTGTTTCCAGTTTTCTCGAGAACTATTAAACTGATGAGCACTAAACTTCTTTCAGACCTGCTCCCGTACAATAGCTATCTTCCATAAAAATTTCAGCCTTATCTGTTTGATAGTTTTCTCAAAACTGTGAACCCAAAATTTTTTCCGGCATTTTTTCTTCTCCAGTTTCCTCGGAAATTCCTACAGTAATAGGCACCAAACTTCTAAAAAATTTGCACCAACACAAAGAAAGTCCATCATGAAAATTTTAGCCTGATCTTTTTCGTCATTTTCTTAAAATCCTGGAAAAGTCGTTTTTATTTTCCAGTTTTCAAAGAAACTAACCAATAGGCAAAAGACTTCTTTCAGACTTGCTCCAACCTGAGAAGTATTTCTCATAAAAAATTGAGCCCTATCCACCAGGTAGTTTTTTCAAAACTGTGAACACAAAATTTTGGGTGATACATATACATAGGTACAGGGTGGAAATATTAGGACTTTTTGATAACATGCTATTCTGTGGTATTCTTTATGGAAAAGTGTGAACCAAGATCTCGGAGAAGTTGATATCTTTTTTTCAGGGTGAACTTTGAGAAATATGTTTGTTCCGAAATAGATTTGACCTTTTGGACCTGAGGAAAAGTTTTCTTCTAAGAATGATGTGGTTGTATTCTTATCAGAAATGTTATTTTTATTGTTTTACTTATTGATATTTTTTTTAGAGTTTTTGTTGCTCAAAGAGTCAAACCTACTCTGAACTAGAACTTACATGATTGACCTGAAAACTAACTTTCCAAAAATTTATCGAGACCTTACATTTTGAGAGTAGCTTGAGAACAGCATGCAGGAGTGAAATGGGAATTGATGAAGGAGGTGCTACTGCACAGATTTTTCAGTTGGAAAAAATACATACAGTGTTCATCAACTCATCATTTCAGCCCAAGTTGAAGATGGGTGATCACCAAAGAGACCATAACCTGCAATGACATCATTGTGTTACACAAAAATATGATTTATTCAAAAAAAGGCGTGAGTTCCTCTGTGGCTATATCCATGAAGGATTGATCGGTAAACATAAAAACAAAATTACCAACTTCCAACTTGGGCTATTTCCACAAAATATAAGTTGTGCATACTGACAACTATGCACCTACATGTCATGAAATACACACAAATGAGAGTTACAATTTTGTAAAAGTTATGCAAATCTGACAATCGTAATTCTTGTTTAGTTGCTACCATAGACCCAGCGCTAAGATATTTATTGGACATCAAGGGGGTTTTGATGTATTCGTATGGAGTGTATAAATCATTAATTAGAAAGAAAATACGTAAAACACATTTACCGCACTAATAACGTTTATTGTACTCATAGAGAACAACAGGAAAGTAAGTCGTATTGGTAATACGACTGAACAAAGAGTTTTTATTAAGAGTTATATTATAACGAAGTTGATATAACATAGAGGATATGTTTAGACGATATATCAGTGTAGCCAACTAGTTCATGTACAATAGTCAAATAGTTCCAACACTCCCTCCTTGGACATGTAACTCGATTGGCTGATCTCCAAAATGGTTCCAAGCTATTATAAGCTAGAAATTAGAAGTTTATTAGTGCAATATTATTGCAATTAAGTGAGTTTAATAATGTGTGCGGTAACTGAAGAAAGCCAGATGTCTGGGAAAACTCCAGGTTGCCAAAAATATAAAGTTTACTCCACTTTACTCTCCATTTTGGCTTGAGAGGAAAAACTATAGAATAGTAAAAAAACCTCTCGAACAGATACTCCGATGTCTGGTTCTCCAATTTGAGGAAAATTTATCATAGTGATAATAAAAACCTCTTCTCCGTATCTCCATCTCTCCGTATTCTCGTCTCCATGTCTCCGATTCGAAGAAACCCCATTGTGGGTAAAACTTCGATTTATCCCAAAAGTTATTATTATAAAATTATATCTCCACAAGTGAATAGACTATCTTAAGACACCTTAAGCCACCATAAGATATCTGAAGGTAGACATTTTTTGTATATTAAAGCTCCGATAAATAAAACAGTGTTAGTATAAACATTTGAGTATGTATTTCAAAAGGAAATACAGATAGGAACATATTTTTTTAAACAAGGAATAACAAAACAAATAATAATTTATATGACAGTCATTTGCAACTAGGTAAGTGACAGTTCTAGGAATCGACTTTTAGCTGCATTTCACGTAGGTGTATCTGTAAATAATTAAACATGACTGTTACTAAACTCCACGTAACATTTATATTCTCCGAATAAGTTATTTTATAGTGTGCTGTCCTCTGTATTTAGAATTTGTTTAGTTAATTTTTCATACGCTGTTGTTGGTAAGGGTTTTGTAAAAATATCAGCCTCTTGCTCCATAGAGGTTATTTTAACTAAGTTTACCAACTCCTCCTGTTGACATTGTCTCAAATAGTGATATCGTGTGTGTAAGTATTTAAGCCCTGGTGCTCCTACCATCTGAGCTCCTTCAATAGCAGATTTGCTATCACAATATATATTTGCAGGTAACACCGTTCTATCTAATATTTTCTCCGATATCTCCGCTTGAGTTATCAACTCCTTTGCTAATTCGCTCATTGCTACAAATTCTGCTGCACAAGTAGATGTAGTGACACAACGTTGTTTATAGCATCTCCACGCTATAGTATCTCCAAAAAGTTTAATTAGATACCCTGCAGTAGACGCTCCTGTGATGGGGCAATCTCCCCAACTCGCATCTGAATAACCTTCAAGGTTTTCTCCTTTTCCCCGATATATTAAACCTAAATTCTCCGTGTGTTTTAAATATCTGAATATTCGTTTAATCTCCTGAATATTTTCAGATGTGGGGTTTGATTGACACCTACTCATCAAATTTACTCCTAGTGCTATATCTGGTCTTGTTCCTCCTACAAGATATAACAAGCACCCTACTGCTTCTCTGAAAGGGTATATTTCTCCAGTCTCCTTCTCCACTTCGTGTTGTTCGAAATTAAGCTCATTTCTCCGTTTTACCTGTCGAGTAATCACTGGTGTTTTACACGGGTTACAATTCTCCATATTAAATCTCTTCAACAATTTGTTGATGAACCGTGTTTGTTTTAACACCATAATTTTAGAGTTCCGATTTCTTTCTATTTGTATTCCAAGGTATTCTTGGGGTGTTCCCATGTCTGAGAATTCAAATATTCTCCGTAGGTTATCTTTTAACCAGTTGATCGATTCTGAACAGTTACCTACTAGTAGTATGTCATCTACGTATGACAATAGTACAATAAATTTTTCTCCTTCTCTCCAGATAAATAAGCATGGATCTTTTACATCACTTTTCATGCCTAAATTATTCAATGCTGTTGTGAACCTCCTGTTCCAGCATTTAGGCGCAGTTCGTAAACCATACATAGCCTTGTTTAACCTACAAATTTTACGATTTCTCTCCGCAATATTTATCCCTACTCCTTCGGGAATCTCCATATAAATAGGCTCTGGTAGTTCTCCATATAAAAATGCTGTTTTAACATCCAATTGGCTTATCTCCAGGTCGTATTTGTTAACTATTGCTAACAAATTTTGTACGACAGCCAATGGTGTGACTGGTGCATATATTTCAGTCAAATCGTAATCTGATTTGTCCTTAAAGCCTCTGCTAACTAGTCGTGCTTTATATCTGACTCCTCCGTTTGGTTCAGGCTTAATTTTGAATAGCCACCTTGAGTCTACTATATTTGGTTTTCTCCCTTTCTCATCGATACTCGGTCTATCTACTATACTCCAGACCTTGTGTTCTTGCAACAATTTTATTTCTTCCTCAATAGCTTTCTCCCATTCTCCGTTATTGGGTGATCTCAATGCCTCCTCATATGTTTTAGGATCATCGTATATTGTTGCCAACATTAAGTAGACGAACTCATCTGTTAAATTCTCCAGATTTTTGTTCTCCGGGCATTCTCTCTCGATATTGAATGCTTCTACCTTTTGTTTCTTCTCCATCAATAATCTTTGGGACTTTCTCCGTTTTGTCCGTTTAAATGCAGAATTTACTTTTTCTTCTTTCTGCACCATCTCCGATTTTTCGCACATAAACCAGTTATCATTTTTCGATTCAATATTCTCCAGTGGTTTATATCTATCTTTGTATACCACTTTTTCATTGAAACGAACATCTCTCGACTCCAGATAGGCTTTGGTTTCAGGACAGAATAGTAGGTAACCCGTTTGAGTGTATCCAACCATAAAGGTTCGAATACCTCTTCCCGAAAATTTCGTTTCAGGTTTTCTTTTCACTTTCATGTATGCTATACATCCAAATCTCCGTAATTGGTTAAATGTATATTTCGCATTTGGCGAGAATTTAATTAACGGGATTCCATAGTTAATCGATTTATGCGGTGTACGATTATAAATAAATACCGCAGCTTTGACGGCTAAATCCCACATACTCCGGGGTAAGCCTGAATCATACATTAGGGCTCTTACTCTCATTTGTAATGTACGGTTGAACCTTTCAGCAACTCCATTATGCTGTGGAGTGTCTGGTGGTGCTAATTGCGGATCAATTTTCTCCCTTTTTAACACCTCTTATGTGTAGCCTCCAGTAAACTCCGTTCCTTGATCCGAACGTAAATAGCACACCTTTTGATCACTCCCTAATAGATTTCGTGAAGTTTTCAAAAAGGTCTCCAAACATTCTCCTACTCCAGATTTGTGTGTCAATACATACGCTTGAGCATAGCGAGAATAGTCATCGATAAACACGACTATAAATCTCCTCCCTCCTGGAAATGTGCTGGGAGATATTGGTCCCATCACATCGGAATGAATCAATTGCAAAGGTTTCTGGGCTCTCCACCTTGCTTGTGTAAAAGGTAATTTCGTAAAGTTTGAGATTGCACAAATCTCGCAGTCTCGTATCACTCCGGTAAATTGTACTCCTTCTAATTCTTTATGAGTGAGTGCAAGTTTCCTTAAATATTTCTCCGAAACATGACCCAATTTATAATGCCATAATAACTCAAAAGGCATTGTTTTATTCACTCCGGTAAATTGTAGAATGGTAGGTTCGGGCATATCGTCTATACACACTATTCTCCGATCGCACTCCAAATTTTTGTTTAAAATATTGTTATTCGTCTTGGCTTCCTCCTTTTCTCCGTTTAAATTTATTTTGTTCAAGTTATTTCTCCCAGTCTCCGATTCTCCTATAAATTTAGTTACTGAGTCATTTATTTCTCCATCTCCGTTTTTATTAAAATTAGTCTCCGTTTCGTTATCTCCAAATTGTTGTTTAGGCGAGCAATTCTCCATTTTATTACTCCCTCCGATTTTGCTATCGCTTTCGCCTATACTCAATTCTGACATATAATTATTTTCCTCTCCTTCTCCATTTTCTCCAATTTCTCCTTCTTCTCCCTCCAAATTGTTTGCCGAAACAACAGATAGCGCAAGAGCATTTGCATAAGTGAGATGACAAAATAGATCGACATCCTCATCATTATAGTCTACAGGATCAGTCGTACGGTCCGTAGAAAATTCAATATGCCAGAAAGGTTGGCGATAAGTTCCACAAAAGTAGATGATATTATGAGTGACATCAGTAATTTTAATAGAAGTGTTATCGAGAAGTATTGTGAAGCCAAGATCGACAAGTTTACGTAAAGAAAACAAGTTCTCCGATAATAGAGGACAGCACCTTACTCCTTTGAATTCAACCTTATTGCCGAGCAAATCACGTGTAAATAAACTACCAGACTCCGTACATGGTAGTCGTGATTGAACGTTGGCACTTATTATATTCTCCGAATAAGGTTGAAGATTCGAGAGAGGAGCCGACTGTGACACAAGATGTTGTGTGGCACCACTATCAGGTAAAAAGGAAACGATGTAATCAGTACCTGAAGATGGGGTGTCGGCAGCGGCAGCCTGAAACTCCATCGGCTCCGTATTAGGTGGCTCCTCTCCAGATGCTAGCAACGCTTGCTCCGGTTGCTGGCTTTCGGGGGACTGGACAAACGACGGAGGATTTGGCGGTAATGGGATATTTAGCAAGTCTGGGTCTAACTGCATATCAACATCGTGAGACTGCACCGGTACAAGTCCAGATTGTTCCACGAGAGGTTGAGGTTCACAAGGGATCTCGACCTCCGCTCCAAGATCCACTTGCGTGTCCATTTGAAGGTGTACAGGCGATGCATGAGTCCGCATCGACTCGGAACTTGAGGAGCATGCATCCGTTTCAGACATCGCAAATTTCGCCGATGTTTGCGTGTCACATGTGGACGGTCCAGGACGACGACGGAGGGACACTCGGCCACGAGGAGCAACACCTCTCCGGTTTGCACTGCCTCCTCGAGCTGGTGTCTGCGGAGCGCCACTAATCCGCTTCATCGGGTCATTAATTAACCCCTTTAGTGGTTTCACCCCACGAGTCACCACTCGGACACGGGGTGAGACACCACGATTTCGTCCATGGATAAAACCATACTCAGTTCTCCGGTTCTGAGTTTTATGGTCCGTTACCACTGCCTGCATCTTACCACGTTTAGGGCACGTAGCAGAGATGTGTGTTGACGTGATTTCTCCACACGTATAACACATACGACCTTCGACTGTGCGATATGTGCAATCTGAGCCAAAATGCCCATATCGCTGGCAGTTGAAACATCTGACAGTAGGATACTGAACAGACGAGGATGAAGTGCGTGCCACTCCGGTTCTTGCACCCATCCTTCCTCGGAAAGCTATATTTCCCTGCGTGCCTATAGTCACTCCGCGTCCAACTCCCTCCTGCTTTTTCTCCGTATTTCGTGTTGCTTCCCCCTGCAACATTAAACATTTTAATTCCTCGATTGAAAGCCCGACGTCATTTTGGCGTTTAGTAATAAAGTTAATGGGCTCAATGAGGTTAGATGACCTTGACACCGCCATATAAAAATAACTCCTTTTCTCCTTCTCCGTTAAAATATCGTTCTCCTGATGATTTTCGTACATTCGTATCAATTCATCAAAACGTTGAATGAATTGGTAGGCTTTCTCCTTCTGAGGATTATATCTCAGTAATGCCAATTCTCTCCTTAAAGCCTCCGATGATTTATGTACTTCGCACTTTTTAAACTCCTTTATCGTGCTCAGAATTGATTTCAGATCATTATCTGAGACGATCATCTTGTGATAATTGTCGTCAATGTGATTAATAACAATGTCTCGAACAAGATTGCGTCTCATCTCCCTCTCCTTTTCATTAAATTTCTCCAACTCTTTCTCCGAATTCTCCAAAACATCAAATAAATCTTTCGAAATCAACTCTGTTTTCAAATAATCAAACCACAAATCATACCTAAAATTTCTTGTCAATTTATACTCCCTTTTTGTGTTGTCTCTAGTTAAAACTATCTCCGATTTAGTTTTCTTATTTAAATCCTCCATAACGATTTCATCTCCTTTTACAGCATTGACAAGTATCTCCAAAAACTCCCTTTTTAAATCTCTCTCCGATTGATTATTATTATTATTATTGGTATGTTGTGGGACTGATTGTTCAATAGGCGGGTCATTTGTATTAATCTCTCCATTCTCCTTATCGTTTATAATTTGGTCGTTATTATTTGCAAAATCGTTATTAATATTGTCACCATTCTCCAAAATATTCTCTCCAATTACCTGATTTTGCGTAGCCTCCTTTAACGACCTTTCGAGCAGCGCAATACGACATTTTAGCTCCTTCATCTCCTGCGACTCCGCTCGCTTCGCTTGAAGGGCGTTCTCCCTCCTCATCGCCTGAATACACTCAAACTCTACTTCAGAAGCTAGATCCCGTGCGTCAGCCTCCCGCGACGACATGGGTCCACTATCGTCTACACGGGTTTTCTCCGATAACGCCGTGGACGTTGCCTTTTCAACCGCTTCCTTCAAAATTCGAGGAATACGGTACGTCGGAATATTAAACGGTTTAATACTCGGCGGTGGCAGTTTGGTTGCAACGATTAAGGTTGCCAATTTTCCAACGGCTTTTGCTTTAGGTTTCTCCGATCCCTTTTTCGTGGTTTTAGGTAACTCCGATCCCTTTTGCGCTATGCTCGATGATGGATTTGCTTTCTTTCGAGGAGCTCCCCCTGTTGCGGCGGCCTTCGACGTTCCCGATGTGCTCGGGCGCGTTTTTGACTCCACCATCTCCTTTACAGCCGCTTTTGTATTAACTGTAACGAAGGGCCCGCAGAAATTAAAGCATATGTGTGACGTCACAACTAATCTCCTTCAAAAGCGTTATAAACAAAAATGATATATATAGGTGCAACCTCGAAAAGAAAATATCTCACCCTTCTTCTTCTTGCTCGGATCGCTCAAGAGACGACTTTCTATTTGAGGATCAACTTCTTGGGTTGATACCTCAGGCCCAATCAACTGCTCTTCGATTTCCTCCTCATAGAAATCGAAGTCAGTGTCGTACTCTTCCGACTCACGTCGGGAACTGCCCTCGCCGTCGCTCTGTTCGCGGATTCGTGGGCGACCTCACCTGCCGGATTTCGGAACACGTCCCGACATTTTACTAAATAAAATGTTCGAGTTTACGAGTCAGTACATGTATCTCCGTATACATATTAGTAATGAATAATATATCTCCATTTGTCAATTATTTATACATTTAATAATGTCTCCGTATTATTACTTCTCCGTGTGTCGATGCTAATGTCTATTTCTTAGATTTAAGAAACAGTTTGGTTCGAAATCCGTTAGGCTCTTTTAATAATTCTCCACCACGAAAATTTTAATATGCAGGGAGGTGCTCAACCATGCTTCATAATCATAAACTACGAACATCGTTGCTTATAATTAGAAACGCCATTTTCTTTAGACATACGGGACACACATACATCTTCCAAAAATAGTTAGTCGATTATGTTTCCAGGTGCGAACGCAACACCCTTTCACATAATCGACCCGCGAAACAAAGATTCGTTTGGAACGAGTACAATTGATTATAAGACTGAGACAACACTTTGATTAATTTGATATGTATATGTATACATTACTCCATTTCTCCATATAATTTCTCCGAGATGGATTTATCTCCGATCATCTCCACGAGCCATAATGGTAAAATACAAAAATTACTCCAAAGAAAAATTGTACTCGATCCTACCATCTTAATTGCGACTCCGTTTCGCATGTGACTCCGCTCACTAATCACCGAATGGCTTTACTGGCTTTTATATATATAAAAAATAACTCCGAACCATAAAGGCATTCTGAATATTTGGGGGAACCTTTAATTTTACGCTTCTCCTCTCCTTCTCCATCTCCTTCTCCTTTGAGGGCGTGAATCACGAGCAAGAATTTTGTCTCCATTTAACTTAGAAAATCGACGGCTCCCTATGTACCGATACCTTTTTTTTTTTAAAAATTTCGATCGAAATTATTGGCCGTTTTATTTATTACAAAAGAACTTTTCTCCGATCATTTAATTTAGGAAGCTTCCGTAAAATATTTCTCCAGTTGCGCATTTTAAAATAAGGTTTTTCTCCAATACATAAAAGGTGTCTCCAATTAAATTCAAATTTATCTCCGATTAATTTCAATAAAGATATTGAGGGTGGATTGGAAATCGAACCAAACTTATAACAATAAAACTCCGATAATGAAATATTACGACTTACCAACTCTTGTCCACTAATAAATCTCCTTACTATTTCTCCAACAATAATTTCGTGCAGGAACAAACACGATAAGAACGATCAGAATTTAAAAAATGGCGACGATTATTACAGAAATTATTTCGAACGATAGTTAACTGGGCGAAAAGATAATTAATTTCTATAAAATTGCAGAGTTAGCCCAAAGATCACAGTTGTTAAAATCGTATCGAAGAATTGCCAAACCAAATACAACAAAATGTTACAAATAAGTATTGTATTCCACAACAGGAATATGAAGGTTAAAAAATTGCGCCGATTGCTGAACGTTCATCTTTAGGATGTTACAATGTGAATGAACTCGTCACCAAATCTCCAGCTCGTTGTCGGACAGAGTTAGAATTTGCGTCGTAATTTAGCAACACCAATCAATTCCCACAAAAATGATTCGATTCCAATCCTACACCCTCATTGGCCAATTCTCCTTATCTTAATTCTCCAAAAAAAAATATGCATTCAGCAAAGAACAAAAGACTCCGTATTGCTATCTCCTTTTAATTTGTTTGACTCGTATATGACCTTGGTTTGTAAGACATGCCTGGGCCTTGCCGTTTATAGCAGATTGTCTATATATACAATCAAACCAGGCGAACCCTTACGCACACACACGACATTAGAGTGTATATCGTACTCCCGATGCGATACCTACTTGTGCGTGTGTGCAACATTGTTTCTCCTTCTGTGTATTTGTATATATATATATATCTCCGTTGTTCGAACATTTTATTCTCCATATTTTTTTGTCGGTAACTCCTTTAGCTATTTAGATAAGGTCGGCGCCTTCCGACCACGTCCGGGCCGTTGTCGACAATATTGCTGATGACTTAAAACTTCTCCTCACAGCTGCTATTCTCCGTTTCTCCTTTATTCGTACGTACTTGCGTATGTAGTGGTGTAAATGTAAACGCGTAACAGAATATATTGCGTATTACATCATCCTACATCCGCTCTTTTATTTTTCTCGAACTTTCGGCAAAATAGTTCGATCACATCTCCAATTCTCCCTTAACTCCATATTCCAATTATTACACATTTAATTATTTGACCATATATTTCTCCAATTTTCTCCATTTGACCTCCAAATCTCCAAATCCATCACCTCCTACAACATACTGTACGGCGTTTCTCCAATAATCACCGACAATGACAAATAAAGACAACTCCATTCTCCACATTAGTTATATATGTGTATATTGTATTCTCCCATATAAAAATCACTATTCTCCAAGTGGTATGTTTTTCACCGATCAACTACCAGATGCGCATCTCATAACCATGGTTTTTCAAAACTCATAATATCATTAATTATTACTACCGTGCACGTAAATATATTCATATTTATATATACATAAATATGTATATGTATATATATTCTCCATTTCTCCTGTTTATTTCTCCGTACGTAAGTCTAGGCTAACAACTAAAATATATTAAGTAGTTAAATTAAGCTTATAAATTCTGTCGACAGATATTATGTTAAATATATGTATGGCCATTACAGTGATCACCGATTAATTAATATATTTACCGACTTACGCATTTTCCTCCTTTCACTCCACAATTTTCGAATACCTGGCGGAATCTTCACCTCGGGAGACAATCCCGTTTTCCATTATTGTCAGGTACCCGGCGCCTCCACCATATTGGACATCAAGGGGGTTTTGATGTATTCGTATGGAGTGTATAAATCATTAATTAGAAAGAAAATACGTAAAACACATTTACTGCACTAATAACGTTTATTGTACTCATAGAGAACAACAGGAAAGTAAGTCGTATTGGTAATACGACTGAACAAAGAGTTTTTATTAAGAGTTATATTATAACGAAGTTGATATAACATAGAGGATATGTTTAGCCGATATATCAGTGTAGCCAACTAGTTCATGTACAATAGTCAAATAGTTCCAACAATATTTACACATCAAAACGTGATTTACACAAATTTTCAATAATTGACCCCCAGCTTTAAAAACATCCGTATCCATGTTAAAAAAATATGGAGCCTTTGTCTTCGAGAAGATTACATTTTCGTTTTAATTGTGTTGTAGACATTCTTATATTTGGACAAAACTGAAAGAAGAGGTGTTCAGGCATTTGTAATCTGCTAATATCAATATCATCTCGGCTGTTTAGATGTGTGAATCTCAAATCAATTGATATTTTCCGTCTGCTTGTGACCACACAGACTGCCATTTTGTGAACTGTAGGAGTATTTAAAAATTTGATTTCAATGTTGCATTGATAATAAGTACATACATAGTTTAAGAATGAGAATAAGTACCTATGAATTTTTCAGACTGTGAGATTTTCAGCGATGTTCGCAACTGATTTAAGGGAGTTGAGTGAGTATGAGGTGGGTAAGTAAATGTTTCTGAAGTTTGTTATTATTGGGGTTTAAGTATGGTGCGGAGACAATGAAGGATATCATTTGGTTCAAAAGAGTATGAGTATGAAAAATATGAAATTTGACAGCAGAAATTTGTTTCATTCATGGAGAATGCATAAATTAATATGCTGTAGGCTATGACGGGATTTGGTTTTTGATCCGTTCGGTAGTGACGAAAGAATATAATGTATCTTAGGTGCATGTTTTTATGATGTTAGCAGGCCATTCTGATTTTAGGAAGGTTGATGGAAATTTTTATATTCTTTCAATTCTTTCAAAATGCGATAGGTAGTTAAGGAAAACGGAAAAAATACGTATTTTTTCTTAATTTACTTTTTTTTCTCTCATTGGTCTTTAATAGACAGCTTGTTTTAAGAAACTTATATATACCTACCTATTTTTATGTGTAAACAGCGTTTTGTAAATATCTACTGGGTAAATGTTTTTTTTTTTGATTTTTCGCCGGAGAATGAAATCATTAAGCATGTTTCGATTTCGACATCTTTCAAAGACGCTGGATGAAAGCAAATAATTTCATTAAGCAACCACTTCATCAAAATACTATTCAAAAAGCCCCAGGTGACTGACATATTGGCGACGAAAAATTATTTTTCTTATCACTTTGCGAATTTTATTTTTAGGTTCCATGAAGAAAAATTAAAAATTAATTTATGAATAGTTACGTTAATTTCAAGAAGGACAACTGGCGTAGGTAACGGATAGCAATTTTTTTTATTTGCATATATTTCACCGAATAATGTTCCATGTCGTTCCGCTGATGTTTAATTTCAAATCTCAAACTACCTACACATATATAATTATGTGTATAGTTAGGTAGATATTTGTGTGAAATATAATTGCATTAATGGAGTTCTAGGTTTTGGGGTATAATGATATTTGATAGAAAAAAGTTTTTCTGATCAGCCTACAATGCGAGCTTATTGTACCTACCTATTGTACCTATACGTCGAGCCTACTTGAAAAACGAATGTAATGGTTCGAAGGAAATCGTGAAATTCGAAGCGAAAATTCGTACACTGCAATGAAAAATTAACTTTAATTAAATATTGTGATTATAACTCGGACTGGACGGATGGAATAAGGGACTGAGCCAACAAGACCTGGTGAAGCCTTGCCAGAAAAAATTCAAAAACATATGTTAAGTTAGGTATCTACTGTAAAGAAAAACAAAATAATCATTCTTCTTATTTTCATTTGAGTAAAAATGACAGGTCCAATTGAGCCCCCTCATCCCCGAAATGTTATTTTAACTTTACTTCTGTGCGCAAATTATTTTAGCAGTTACGAAAATTAATTTTCCATTTTTCGAATCTACAGATGTTCACATTCACCTTTTAGAAATGATAAAGGATGATAAAGTTATTACATTTTCATCTGCGAATCTATCATAACGATAGGTTTCCTCAAACCAATAGCATTTTTTTCTGACAATAAAGTAAATCAATTTAACCTTCTTATTTTTTTGCTCTGTAGAAGGCCTGTTTACTAAAACATTTAGGAATCATTTTTAATCTTTGAAAACTTTTATGTAGGTACCTAAAAATTAATAATATAGGCTAGAATTTTTTTTAAACTGTTTGTGAAATGTTCCTACTTTCTTTTTCCCTCCACGAACACAACTGAACGATTCGGTTATCGACCTAATATTTTTGATAAAACTGAGTTAACCATACGTAGAGATGTTTTTTCAATTCTTTTCTATTCGCCATGTTGACAAGGGATTTCTTTAGTAGTAATAATTTTAAAATTCCAGGAATCGACTGATAAACTTCATTTTGAAAGTTGAAATTTCACATGGAATATAGGCCACTTGTTAGTACTCAGCTCATCGAATACTCCCTACCTATCGAATTTAAGCTGTTGAGGTTATTTGAAATTACTCGTACCGAGGAAATGCTATGAAACATCATCTACATACATATATAAAACAAAGAATGTCTCTTTATTACTTTTTTGCCCAAGTTTCACTACCAAATTCCTAAATGTACGTGTTTTATTTGTTTTTTGTACAAAATTTGATTTTTTGGAATTGTCCATTTTTTATTTCTTCGGCAAAAGGTGTACGCAAAGTAGCCCCTCATGTTGGAGCAATAGAAAATAAGAATACACGGTTTCGTGTAAAGAGTTGCACTGGAGCACAAGTTGTTCTATTTCTATCACAACAAATTTGACGATTTTATTCATCCAAAACAGTTTAAACTTTTTCAAACACTTCGATAAAACAAACGTACCTACTATATGGTAATATTCATAAGTACGTAATTTATAGTGGGCCAGTGGGGAATTAAAATGGTGTTGAATTTATCATGAAAAAAATAACTAAGAAGTGAAAATAAAAATGAGAATTAAGAATAAAATCAAGAGGTTATTTTTGAAATGGGAAAGTTCAACCCCCGAAGAGTTAGTTTATTGGTAATTTCTAATCAGAATTTGCAGTTAATTTTTTCTCAAAATTGTCAAAAGTCGGATAAATTTATGATATTTTGTGATTATTAGTTATTTGGTTGATGCTAATATATTCTGGTAAGAATTCTTATCAATCGGTATTTCTTTATATTTTTATATGAAGGGTAATTTAATTTAGGAATTTGTCGAATATTTTATTTATCGATTAGATTTTGAGTATTTCAGACAATTATATTTCAAATTCTCGTGGGGCTTTTCCCCATGGTTGTTGGAGTGGATTCGTGTATTTTTTGGTATTTATTTGGGGGTAATGTTTTTTCATTTTATTATGTATTGAAGTAATGATAGCTTATTATAAGTTAGGGGGGAATGTTCATTTTCTCCTTTCTTTTTCGTTTCTATACGGTGTCCTAGTATATATGGTGTGTTACCTTTTGATGTTTTGAAAAAAATTTGTTGAAGCAATTTTGGTTTCTACTGTCACTTGAATTCAGTCAGCAGATGTTATTGATATACATATTTAGTCTTCTGTATTTGGCTACACTGAGTAGAAACGTCTATTCAAGATTAACCGTTTCTTACTTTTTACATATTACGTTTGTTACAATGTGTTCGTGTTCTTGATCATTCATGTTCTTCATGAATATATTATTACCACATAGAAATTGCTTCTAAACTTTATTTAAAATGGTAGTAGAGCGTGGTTTTGAAAATAATTAATGTTTGATCGTGTGTTTCCTCTTCTTCATGAATTGCTACGTCCGATGGTTGTATAAATCTAGTCATTTGTTTTTGTATGCTAATGTGATCGTCTTTGCCTGAATAACAATGACGGCCAGTACGCTGTCATCAATTGTTATGCTTAAACCCTTTGATGGGACGAATTTTCGTGAATGGAAGTTCCGAATCCAAGTGCTGCTCAGATCCGAAGGTTTGATTGATCAAATTGAGAAACCGTTGCCAGCTGCCCCTTCTGCAGAATGGTCAAAGAATGATGGTAAAGCTATTCGTCTCATCACAGAACGTGTTAATGGTAATCAACTTGAACTAATTATGAGCCAGACTACAGCTAAAGGTATGATGGAAGAATTTGATCGTGTTTATAATCATAAAGACTCATTGAATTGCATGCGTGTTGTAAAGAAAATTTTGAAGATGTCCATTGATGACAGTCCTGATGCTGTTCATCACCTCACAGAATTTGAGAAATTGATTAATCAGCTACGTGGTTATGGTGAAGAGGTCAAGGAGCCTGATATAATTAAATATTTGTTATTAACTTTGCCTGAATCTTTTGACACAGTAGTTGCGTACTATGATGCCCTGCCAGAAACAAACAGAAACCTAGCAAATTTGAAGGCCAGAATTATTCAACAAGATGAAACTCGGCGATCAAAGGCTGGTGAATCTTCTTCTGAGACCAAGCAGGATTCTGCTGCATTTTTCTCTCGTCAAGGAAATTCTTCCAACAGACATGGTGGAAATAATAATTCGTCTCAACATCGTAATAATTTCAATTCTGGTAACTTTCGTCGTAATTCTGGTCATAATAATAGAAATAATTTTGGTAATCGTTTTCATGATAATAAAAATTCGAATAATTTTTCTGATCGAAACTCTTCAAATCGTAATTTTTCGTCTGATAGAAATGAGAATAATGTTAGTAATAATTTTGACAGTAACCAAAATAGTAGCCTCAACAGTGGCAATAGGAGTAATAATTTCAATAATTATCAGAATAAAAGATGCTTTTTATGCAATAGAGTTGGTCACTTAGCTAAGAACTGTAGGAGTAACGTAAATAATAATAACCAGACCAATAAAAGGAGAAATTTCTTTACTGTTAGTTTATTTACTCCTAATATACCTGATGAACCGAATAGATTACCTTTTTATTTAGACAGTGGAGCTACAGATCATATGATTTCAAGTAATTTGTTGAACTTAATGAATAACGTAGAAGCTTTTGATGTACCACTTGAAGTCAGTAGTTCAAAACAGAATAGCACTTTAATTAGTAAAAATTATGGTGATTTGGATGTTATTTGTGATAAAATTAGTATCACCATAAGAAATGTTTTGGCAGTTGATGATTTGCACAGTAGTTTATTATCTGTTAGAAGACTAAATGAAATTGGCTATTCTGTCATTTTTAATAATGGTAAGGTTTTTGTTTATGATGGTGATGAATTAATAGCCACTGGTCACACTCATTCGAATTTATACTGCATTATATTTGATGTTGATAAAGTTGATTTCGTCCAAGCAAATGCTTGTTTTGCAAATTCTATTGATGAGCGATCACGAATTTGGCACCGGCGTTTTGGCCATTTGAATTATAATAGTTTGAAAAACTTAGCACAAAAAGATTTGGTTCATGGACTTGACTTAGATAATTTAAAAACGTCTGAATTTGAAAAATGTGAAGTTTGTATTTTGAGTAAATTTTCTAGAGCTCCTTTTAATCAACGTAATTATGATAGAAGTTCTCGTCCATTACAGTTAATTCATACGGATGTTGTCGTTGTTAATCAAAATAGTAGAAATGGTGATCGCTATATCCTTACTTTTATTGACGATTATACTTCTTTTAAAGCAGCTTACTGCATGAGAAGTAAGGATGAAACGTTGAAATATTTGAAAGAATTTTTGAATTTTGTTCATGCTCAGACAGATTTTAAAGTAGGTACGATTAGATGCGATAATGGTGGCGAGTTTACAGGGAATAAATTTATTGATTTTTGTCGAGATAATGGAATCTGTGTTCAGTATGTTGCTCCTTATACGCCACAATTAAATTCTTGTGCTGAACGTAATAATCGCACTATCGTTGAGAAAGCTAGAGCTTTACTTTTGCAATCGAAACTTAACGTAAAATTTTGGTCTGATGCCGTGGAAACTGCCATTTTCATTTTAAATCGCTGCCCTGTTGGTAATGATTGTATTACACCTGCTGAGAAATTTTATTGCAAAATACCTGACGTGTCTAGATTAAGAATTTTTGGATGCATTGCATATCGTTATATTCCTAAACAATTTCGTGCTAAATTTTCTGAAAAAGTCGAAAAGTGTATTTTGATTGGTTTTACTATTTCTGGCTATAGACTATGGAATCCTCTTACCAATCAGGTTAAGGAGGCTAGGAATGTAGAATTTGAAGAGTGCTTAAACATTTCTGACTGGTCGGACGTAGCGGATTTGAAGGAGACGCAAGAAGTTGTTTTGAATTCAGAACTTTTTGGCCTGAATGAAGTTGAGGAAACACCTGTGAATGACGAGCAAAATGAAAATTTGAATGAAGGGACTGTAGAAAGTGGTAATGTTGTTGAACCAGTCGAGGCTGAACCAGTTGTACCTGTTGTACAGACTGGTCCAGATGAACTAGAAGCAGGTGTTTCAGCGAGGACCCAGCGTGAAAGGAAGTTACCAAAGAGATTTGAAGATTACGAGGTAGGTACGTTTTTGACTGCTGTGAAAGGTAATGTACCTGTAAGCTATGCGGAGGCGATGGCTTCTGATGAAGCTGATCTATGGAGAGAAGCGATGAGAAAAGAGATTGATTCAATGCATGAGAATGACGTATGGACTCTGGTCGACAGAAGTGAGAGTAGCAGGGGAGAAATGGTATCTTGTAGATGGGTTTTCTCTTACAAGGAGAGAGAGGGAAGGGAGACCCACAAGGCACGATTGGTTGCTAGAGGTTTTTCTCTCGAACAAGAGGATTCCTTTTCTCCTGTTGCTAAGTATTCGACTTTGAGAATTTTGATTTGCGTCGCTGTTCAATTTAAAATGTTTGTGTCCTGTATGGACGTCACTACTGCCTTTTATATGGTGAAATAGATCGTAATAAAAACATCTATATGCAACAGCCACCTGGATTTGAGGTCACAGGCAAACTGTGCAAACTTAAAAAGGCAATTTATGGTCTTCGTGAAAGTTCTCGACAATGGAATAATTGCATTAATGATTTCTTAAGTTCTATTAATTTTCAACGATCAAAGAACGATTTATGTCTGTACTATAAAAACTCAAACAACGTAAAGACTTATCTTTTACTATATGTGGATGATATTTTTATTATTAGTAACAACAAAACTGAGCTTCAAGAACTTAAGAATGAGCTTTCTCGTAGATTTAAAGTAACTGACCTCTCTAATGCAGATAGATTTCTTGGAATTGACCTTGAATGGAAAATGTCGCAAGGTGAGGTGACATTATCTCAAAGTAACTATATTAATTTGATTTTGAAGAAGTTCAGGATGCAAGAATGTAATCCTTCTCGTACGCCTATGGAGCAAAATCTCAAAATTGAACCTTGTAATAACGTAAACTTAATGACTAAAAAGCCATATAGGCAGCTCCTAGGATGTTTAAACTTCATAGCTAATACCACGAGACCTGATATCAGCTTTGCTGTGAATAAATTAAGTCAGTTTCAAGAATGTCCTACCGAAGAAATGTATGGTCATGCCAAGCGTATACTTCGTTATTTGAGAGGCACCATAGATTTGTGCTTGCGTTATAAGCGGTCTTCTGACTTCGTTCTGAAAGGGTTTGCTGATGCTGACTTCGGTAGCGATAATATAGATCGTAAATCTCGTACTGGTTGTGTATTTTTCTTAGGTAATTGTGCGGTGTCATGGAAGTCGAATAAGCAAGCTAGCGTGGCATTGTCCACAGCGGAGGCCGAATATGTTGCACTTTCCACTTCCATTACAGAGGCACTTTGGTTGAGGCAATTGCTAAGTGAAATTGATATTTTATCCGGACCTGTGGTTATGTTCGAAGATAATCGTAATGCCATTTTATTTTGTAACAATAATGATAATAATAAGAGATGTAAACATATTGATGTAAAGTATAAGTTTATTAATGATGAAGTAGCCAAAGGTAGTGTACATGTAGAATTTGTGAGGTCAAATGACCAAACTGCTGATATTTTGACTAAGCCATTAGGTGCTAATATATTTGTTATACACCGAGATTCTTTAGGTATTAAGTGATTTGAGTTACCAAATTTTTATTGTTGTGTTGTCTTTCAATGTATGTAATTTTTAATCTTAAGTTCAAGAGGGGCAATATTGATATACATATTTAGTCTTCTGTATTTGGCTACACTGAGTAGAAACGTCTATTCAAGATTAACCGTTTCTTACTTTTACATATTACGTTTGTTACAATGTGTTCGTGTTCTTGATCATTCATGTTCTTCATGAATATATTATTACCACATAGAAATTGCTTCTAAACTTTATTTAAAAGATGTTACATGAAACACCCTGTAATTCGTTAATTGTAATATTTTGACGAACCCCTAAATTTTGAAATTTCAAACAATAATATATCGACTTATCGGAAGTTTTTTTTTTTATTATAATTCTACTCTCGCAATAAAGAACAAAAAATAAAAATAAAAATTCATTTAAATTACTTGCACTTGTTCATCTCATGTGTCAGTTTTTCCAAATAAAGGGATGAGGGATTGGTGGTGTTTGAGCACCTGTGACTGAACTCGGAATGTTCCAAATATGAAAATAAAAGGTCAGAAAAATGGAAATTTAAGGGCTTAAGGTGTTATATTTATTCCTAACATTTTGGACGAATTTCGCAAGCGGTGAAAAATTGTCAAGATTTTTCTTTAACGCTGAGTTTGTGTTCGAAACAGGAAGTTGGAAATGTTCCAGAATTTTTTTGTACGTGATTTCAATCCTTTAGGTTGAAAATCGTCGATATATTTTACTTCTATCTCATTTTGTAACACTACTCTCTATAAAGCATCTTTTTATTTTCTTTATTTTTTGGTTACCGTTACATTAAATAACATTATAAAATTTTTTCACAAGAAATAATAAAATTGATAACATGCATGTAAAATACCATTTTTGAAAACCTGGATCTTCAAAACCATCAAAGACTAAATTTGTTTAGGCACCCGTAAGAAGAACGGCTTTCTGCCTCTATAGAAACCAATAGGTGTGCTAACAAAATTAAAAATCACGTTTTAGGACTACGTGGACATTTTTGAAACTGACCACCAGTAGTGTACTGCAAGATTTTGTTTTTAGTATTGAAAATGCTTTTCAAGTTATGTTGTGAAAAAGTGTCTGCTATCCAATTTTTACCAATGTTTTATGCATGAATTGTATGAGAAGCGGTAGATAATAGTTGTGAAAAATTAAGTGGGGGTGGTAACGTTGTTTCGTTGTTTACAGAATAAATAAGAAAGTGAAAGAAAACAAAAAATGAACAACTCTTAATTTTTAAGCAGGTTTTCTTTAGAAAATCTACTTATTACATTTGGTGCGGTATTAGCCCCATAGGTACGTTTTTCGTTTCATGACGTCAGGAAAATTTTGTACCAATAACTTAAATTCATATTTACACATATAGTTAGATAAATTTAAGTCAATTTCTTGTTCCCACGGTACAGGTTGCAATTTTTGTCCGATAATCACAAAATTTGGTAAGAACATTTGCACTAAGCCAAGGACCTGATCTATTGATTTTGGTGCGGATCGGCAGCAGGGTACCTATTTCCGTTTTTATATTGGTTATAAAATGCGGAATTTTGGAACCATATATATACGAAATTTGAAACGAATATTTATTATAATTTCGCAATTATTTTTTCCGAAAACCTACTTTTTCTAACGAGGCTTACTGCGCTAGATTGTTTTTAAAATTCTTATTCATTTTCAATGCTCTCCTCTCATTGTTACAAAGTGTGAAACCGGTGAATTTTTTTTTTTTTATGGGGGGTTGTACCAGGAGAAAATGCTGACTGTTAGACCATATTAAGGGAAATTGAGACTTTTTTGTACTGGTATTCAGTGCCTTATACAGGACTTACCTGGTAGGAGTGTAGTGCTTATATACGTATCTAGGTGTAAATTTTGAAACGCCAAAGAGAATTGCCTTTTTCGTTTTACCAAAACGAATGACCTACAGTTGAAAGAGTCTCTAAAAACAAATTGAAATTTACCGTTCTTTCCATTTGTGTTACTATAATATTATGTAATGTGCAAATTTTTTTGCTGAATGTCAAGTAATGACGACTGAGAAATAAATTTGAGGAAGTTTACCGGCTTGTTGGCCGACTTCGCAGACATTGAGAGGTGTTACACCCCCAAACTCGTTTTGGTACGCCCCCGCTTACCACTTGATATATCGAAGTCGCATTTAATTTAATGTATCTTAATCTGATTCAAATCCACAATTTTCGGCGATATGGTCCAAGATGTAATTTTAGTATTTCAGATAAATGCGGTAGCCTGTTGAGCATTCAGTTGTAAATTTTTTGGCTTTAGTTATGTATGGCCACAGAATGGAAGAATAATATAATTAAAGAGGAAATTGTGGGAACATTTCGACGAAATCAAATGATCTAATTAAATTACGTAATAATTAAGCTTTCACGTAAACTGCGGGTCAAATATTTTTAATTGAATATCGATTGATGTGGTTTAATCGATTCGAGTGTCCGGAGATAATCTATAGCAGAATCATTTTGAGCGATTCTTTACGCTCGATTGAACGCATGGATGTTTGTCGACAGCCGTCAGGTAATATAGGTATAACTTACCGATAGTATAGGTAGAATGTAGATTTATAGTGTAACATTTTTTCCATCAACATTTTTTCCATCTTTGCGATGTCTCTGATGAATTACAGCTGAATCGACTCCGGCTTTATATTTATTAAGTCAAATTAAAACGTCAAAGCTAACAAAAATAACAAAATCGATGGGTGAAAAGGGGTCGGCAACTCTCGAAAGAGAAAGTTTAAAGAAAGTTGTTCAGAAAGAGAAGCTTTCATTGAGCAACCCATTACAGAATGAAAATTAATTAATGAGTTAGATTGAGTGAATTATGAGTCGAGTTTAAAGATAGAATAAGTTACACAATACAGCGTTTTGAGAAGTGCGGATAAGGGAGGCTTTCATTACAGTTTCGGTTGAGAACAAATATGGGATAGGGGGTTGGTAGCTTAAGAAATTGGCTGTAGACGGTAAGCCAAGTTTGAAAGATGTTTTCTTAAACATTAACAAAACATCGGAGAGTTGTGAGCGAATGAATTTTGAACTGAGGGCTTTTATAGTTAGGCTACAGTGAACATACGAGTAAGTTCCCATTATTGTCACCATCTTTTCAAATAGTAGCTATGTTTCTTGAAAATATCTTTTGAAATTGAAGTATTCCAATAAAATATTTGTTTTTGAACGTGGGACAGTGGGGTATAGTTGTAGTATGGGGGAATTAGGGTCTCAATCCCCTACAAGAGCTTTAAAAAAAATGTATTTCTGTGCAAAGTCCATCCTTCGAATTAATAATTTACTATTTGGGTTCTTGTTGTAGTTGTTGTTGTTTTGTTTTTGACTGTTCAAAACCCTTACCTGAATCTTGAGTTATTTACGCCATTGATGAGAGATTTTTCATTCTCGATCTAGTCTATAGCCGGTTTTGACTATTAGCTGGTATACTGACGACAGCACAAAAATTTTCAGTGATGTGAGAATGTAGATTTCTGTCTCACAATACACTTGGAAACGATGCTATGTAGGTAACTAACTACCTATCTATTTTTTTAAATTATCTTACAAAGAAGGAAATTATTATTCTTCGATGTGTTTTGTAATATTCTTCGCGGTTACGTTAATGTTTTTTCGCATTCAGTGAAACATTCTGCAGTTGTAAAATTTTACTTTTATTCTTTCGAGTAGTCACATTTAGTACAATATTCGCTGCAGATGTTGGGTTTTATTTTTTTGTTAACTCGGTTGAGAATGGAAAAAAGTGCGGACCTTTTAGTTCCTTTTGATGGATACTGCCAATCTTCTTCAATATGCACCTAAAATCACTTTACTAAAATAATTAACTTTCACTTTCATAAATATAAAATATATTCTCTTTTCGTGCGGCTACACTATATGGCATACCATACGTCAAACTCTCAATATGTTTCTCCGCGCCTGACGTCAACTCATCGAATATGATCTCATATAGGTATCTACTTGTTTTCATCTTTGACTGATATTCATAACACTTCTTTGATTCGAGACGACCTTGTCAGTTTTTCTTCCACTTTTACTCTGCATATGCCAGACTTCTATACCTTTTGATAACAAGTTACAAGTATTCAGAAAATTAAAAAACTAATTTGTAGAAGAGGCTATTATATATCCTCAGGATTGAATTGAATTTTCATAGTAACAGAACTTGTCGATAACCTAGAACTTGAGTACAGCACTTTTTTGATATAATGAATTTTGCTACTAGGCTTAGGGCTATATATCTATTAAGAAACTCGTGTTCATAATTAAATGTGGTTATTTTCAAAAAACTGATATGTCACTTTTTGTCATTTTTCTGGAGACTAAAAAAAAAGTTTACCAGCAAGTGTAAATTCCGGTAATTAAGTAAATTGCAGTATGAAGGTTCTGCGGAGTCTATTTTCAATTAAACATGAGTGCAACTTGAAATAATGAGAAGATGGTTGAAAAATGCAGAGGGAAAAGATTTCGTGGTATATCAAGTTTTGGCAGGTGACATATCATATTTTGACAAAAAATTACCCCGTTATATCATGTTTTGGGGTGATATACTCATCATGTTTTGGAAAAAATAAACTTACAATTAGTCGCAGAAATCAACGACATATCAAGTTGTTGTTTTAGTATTTATCAATGTTTTACTGAGAATGCTTCTGTTGACATATTACGTATTTTCTAAAGCAAATTTGATGGTGAAGAATGATTAAAGATATCATCTTTCGCTAGCATGTAGAGTTTGTTTTCTTCTATCATGCCCAATTCTTAAATCAAAACAAGCAAAAAGTGATATATTAGCTTTTTGAAGATAACCACTGTTATTAGAGTAAAACAATTTCCTTCGAATATCGTTCATGGCAGAAAGAGGTTTTATGGCCACTTAGGATAAGGAGCATAGACCAATGTTTCTGTCGAAACTGTTATTGAATATTTGCGGTAGGGAAAAAAGGGTATTTAGTGAATGACATAAAGTCTACACAAAATGATTAATTAGATATTATTTCCTTATTTTTCTGTCTAAATTGACTTCCAGCTTTATAGTTAATTCATTCTTGATAGGTATATACCTAATCGTATACGTTATTTTTTTTAATATATTTTTTTTAATTGGGAAATAGGAAGCGTTTCATTTTAGATACTAATCTCAAACAAGATAAGAATCTATGTTTTGATAATTTAGATGATGGAACATTTTCTATGTGGAAGCTTCTCAGGGGCTTTTTTCATGTCTTGTGATACTGTATTAAGATAGATTTGTCTTCAAGCGTTTTGGTTTGTATGCCACATCGTCTGGATCCTGCAATGTACCTAGCTTATCTTCCAGTATCTATGTAACCGAGGATCAATTTATGATGTATTCATACTTTCGTAACAGTCAACCATTATTACTAACCTTAGCAAAAGTATCACCAGCCGGCTCAATGGTCATTAACCATGGCTATCGACCTGAGTCACTCACTCATTAGGGTCACCAATCAAAGCTTCAGCTTGTAGTCATGGCCAGCAATCCATAGTGACTGACCAAGAGTTTATAATGGAAATACAAATTCAAAATTCTAATGTTGGTGGGTGTCCCAGGAACATCGACCCCAGCCATTTTTTCAAAAATATTATTGATTATATTTATCGAAAAAAGCAAAAATACGTGTTGAACCATTAGTGAAAATATATCGATTGAGCTCAGTGTGCCTTTTTTTAAACCATATACACAATACGCCCAATGCATCTTAACTTTGTTATTTCAAATGAAAATGTAGGTTCCAAACCTATATTTTTTATTACACAGTCATATTCTATACACAAAGTCTTAAAATTCCTAAAATTTTGTCTAAAATCCCAATCTGCAATAAAAAACATACCTTCTCATTTCAAATTAAAAAGTTAATGTTCACTGGGCTTGTACTATGTACTGTGCATAGTTTTATTAAAATAAAAAGAAAAGCACACTATATTCTCAATTGATAGATGTTTTGAAACTATAAAACACCTAAATTTCCTTTTTTCCTTTAATATTGGTAATTATTAAAAGAAATAGCTGGGTTAATATTCCAAGCACCTGGTTATTAGGCTACTTATGTGTAAAACTGGTTAACGTACAATTTATGGGGAAATATGCATATAATATGGGTACTATTATTTCTCGCACACTATTTGAGCAATCGGTCTGAAAACAAAATTAAGGAGAGTTTGTGTGGCTGTTCTATTGTAACCATCGCAAAAAAGTGAAAAGAACACAACTGAAATGAGATTTATGTTTTTTTATTTTTGTCGCTGCTTTCAGTGAATTTATTACTATTTTTCATAACTTGTAGAGAATATTCTAATTGATATATTGAAATACAATCAAAACTAGTACATTATTTTAATATTCGTTTAAGTTTTCCAATACTGTTAATCCCTTAATTTGACATATTCAGTTTTAAAAATTTTTTTGAGAACATAAAGGGTACCAATTATTTATGTTTAAATCGAATCGAAACGTCCTAAATTATATTCCTGACTTTTGTAACAAACAATAATTATTCTTTTAATACAGATCTTTAAATGTTTTGCTTAAATTGGTCGGTACTCTGTGTTAGAAATATGTACCCAATATTAGAAACAGGAGATATCCAACCTTAGGAACATTTTTTGTGGAGTCTTCATTTTGAGTCATGGGACAAAATAATTTACATGAACTCAAAAATTGATTCCACTGACTTTTTAACATACCAAATATAGAGATAAAGGACCTCTTTGTCTCTGATTTCATAATAATTTCCAGTGAAGAATAGTTTTTCAAATCTTTGTATAGTTTCAAAGTTATGTACCCGATATTTGGTGCATTAACCCTTAAATGAAATAGGTTCAACTTAAGAAAAGGTTCTTTCAAAAATTAAACACAATTTTGCTAGATCTATTTACACATCAAACCCAGAATAATTTTAACTTTTTCTGAAGTTTAAGAGAATGTTACACGCATTAAGTAAAGTATGGCCTATTAATTGTGCTCTCAGTACCTAAATAAAAGCTGGAAGCCAAACAAAACAACTCTTGCCAAGCTTTAAGAAAAAGTAGATTTTCTTTGTTTAAAAATCATATCACCAACTGTGGGGACTTGACCCATATTAGGTTTTAAGGGCTCGCAACCTTTAATGACAGTCGATACCAAAAGGCTGGCATATTATTCGTCTCTATGATGTTAAATCACACACACAAAGTTCAAACATAATTACTTGAAAGTAATGTATGTAAACCAAACTGTGAATAATCATGCAATTATAATATCACAGTTTGGTCATGAACCTGTTCATCATTTCTTATCAGATACTAACAAGAAACAACGCACTTTCCTTATACGTAGACGTACGTATTCTCTACGTATGTGTGTTTGTTTGCGTGTAGAGAACCCTTATATAAACCACCTGAACCAGCTCTAAAATCTCCAGTTTTCATCCAGGTTTGGCTCTCCCATATGTTGTACATATGCAGTGGCAGTACACACAAATAATCTGTTGATTACCTTCTTGTATGAATACTTACTCATGACAAAGTATTCCACAGAGCTGACCTCAACATGATGTGAAGTGCACCTCTTCTTTGTTCGCACCTCTTCTTTGTTCACGCAACCCCCTCCTTAGAATTGTATTGAGCCATAATGGTGTAAGCCTGCATTGCAGGTTGCTGGTTTTCCTATGTAGCATCAACCTAGATTCGCTCTCTGTGTGCTGTTATGCTGCAACCGCGGCCGCAGCACTAGGGGGAGTAGTTGTTGGGATGTAAATGATAATGCCCGTACCTTCATTGGATATCTGTGGCGTCGTAGCCGTGAGATAGCATCGCCCCTATTTTCAACCCATAGGTTGCCAATTTGATTCCCTATGCTGGCAACCTACACCAACATTCTTCTAATATAAGGTACCTAATATTATATATTCATATTTTTTGAAAAAAATTACCAATATCACTCAAATTATGATTCATGCAATAAAATATACTGATTCAGTATCATGTTTTCAAAATATGTTGTTAATAAATTTTTAATTTTTGTGTCAAAAATCATTATTTTTTATGAAATTAAAAAATATTCCAAGTTCTAACTAGCACAATGTTAAGAAAAAATTTGATGGTTCTCTTTCCTGCAGTGATGAGAACTGTGGATTAAATAAAAAAAATAAATTTAAAAAAAAGCCAATAATTATATGTGAAAAAAATTTCCCACATTGCAAAACAAAGTATATTGCAGTTTTTTTCAGGACCATTATCAGAAGGGTAAAAGAGGGAAAATCACTCTGAATAACTAATAAGTTGGGAACAAATTGACCAATCAAAATTAAAAATTGGTAGGTTCAGTCCTTGTATGAAACCTACTGTTTGTAACAAATTTTGCAACTTTTATTGAGATAACATGAAAAATTACAGCTCCTGGGAATGAACCATAAAACAAATAGGAAACAAATTTGAATGCCTGTTAGATACACTTCGAATCAATACCTGTACCAAATTTTTTGACTATAGCTCGAAAATTACTCCTTCTAGAGCCATTAATCTGCCAAAAATGCAACAAAATCGACCTTAGCAGACTTACCGTAAGGCTTATCCGCACCAAAATTGGTAGGTAAGTAGCTATTGTTCTTGATGTAAAACACATATTTATACCAAATTTCAGGCCTATCGATTGAAAATTTTGATCTGTACGCTGTTCAATAAAAAACGCATATAAACTGACCTACCGACGGACCATGCGCTCGATGCGCACCAAAATTAACAGGTTTCTTCCTTAAGTGGATCCAAATAAGTGTTTCAAATTTCGAAACCATCCGATCAAAATTACGTCTGGAAATGGACTCAACGCAAAAGGGAGTACGTATTAAAAAAAAAACCGAATTCTCAAAAATAGTGCCAAAATGTTCAAAAGATTGTGAAACGAAAAACGTACTCACTCCCACCTCTAGGTCCGAATACGCGAGCAGTTTTAATACTATTCAAAAACAAAAACTTAGACAATTTTTTTTAGTAAATTGAGCAAAAAAACTTTCTTTTTTTTTATAGTCTTCGTTACATTAACTGGTACATCCAAAAACGACTATTTTTTCGTCAATAAGTTTTTCGCACTTCAAGACGCACCCGTCAAAGAGGCGCCAATGCTTAGGCTACGTTAGGTAAAAGGTATGCCCGGCATGTATAAGCGCATTTAAAATTCATGGACAAACATATTTTTTACTTTTTTTTACCAACTAAAATATATACCTAGGCTACGTCTGCGGGTAATGATGCCGGATTATTGTAGCGCATTGTCCGTGTCTATAAAAAGTGAATAACTTATTGTAAATTTTGCGCATCGTCAGTTCGTGATTATCCTCACCACGCGGTCGTCGTCGGCCTCCCCCCCTCGGTGTGTTCGTCCATAAACGTAGCGCCTATATCGGCAGCGCGCGTACAGTGTAAACCGAATTCACGAAAGCGTAACCGAATCTGTGGTCGGCTCCAGCGGCGTGCAAATGGCCGGCGCGCACCATCGATTAAACGACGCCAACGCGAGTCGCGAACAGGATATCGCAATACTATTGTAATACACTGTGCAGTTGGGTACGGGCGCTTTTTAATCGGTCATGAAATGGATTACGCATTTTTGGCGAGCGCTGGTGACCGCTGCCGTCGTTCACGTTGCAGCTGCGTTTTCGCGCACCGTTCAGCCCATTTCCTATTCGTATCGAACTGCGAATGACGACGGTGAATCCGAATCCGTGGTCCACTACGGCAGGCTGCAGCACGCAGCCGGCGCCTACGGTTCCGAAGACGAGGCACTGGCCAGGCCTCTGTCAACGCATCCGTCGGTGCTGGCCCACCACTACTACGATCCTACGACCGAGGCTGCGTACTCGTCGTGGCTGCGTGAAAAAAAGGTCACCATTCCGGCGGCCGCTGCCATCGCGGCGCCCTCACCGCCGGTAAGTACGACGACGACGACGGCGACGACGACGAAGGCGAAAAAATCGCGCAAGAAAAACGATTACGTGCCTCGAGTTAGCTACGTGCGAAAGGCGCCGACCGGAAGTGGCGCCGCCACTCCGCGCGCCGGTCAGCGTCCGTCGACGACCACCCAATCGATAATCGTGCCGTCCGTGCGACTGCGCCAAAAAGGACGATGGCTGAAGGTGCGAAACGAGATCCCGGTGAAGGAAAGCCTGCAGCACGGTGTCGAGCCTCCGGCAGCGCCCGAAATCGACGAGCCGAGGCTAAAAGTCGAACCAGTCGATGATCGAACGAGGATGGATGACGTGAATAAGTTTGGCTCCGCTACGGGCGCCGGTAGCGCACGTCGATTGGCCGGTTCGGCGTCCCGATTTACGGCCGATGCTTCGAAATCGGATGGTCAGCTGCAGCGTCGTCGCCAACGATTCGGCTCCAAGGTGGTGGCGGCCTCCTCCGCAGCTGGGAATCGATCGTCGTCGGCACATTCCGAGGTGGTCGAACACGATGCTGCTGCTGCTGCTGGTCGCGGTGCGTGGAACGACCACCACCATTCAACGACTACCACCGACGATCCTGCGGCGTCTCGGCTGCGTGGCGCAAGCGGTCGTTTTGCACCGGTGGCAGAGCGTCTGCAATCCTCGCATCCGCGCGACAACCTTGGCCAGCGCACCACAGAAACGTACACCGCTGAAAAGGAGTACGACTATGCGGCGGCGCCAGAGACGACCGTAGGTTTGAAGTATACGCCGGCGAGTACGACCGTCGACCATCGGTTACCGTTGGTTTCGCCACGAAATGCCATCGACGTTCAAAAATCGAACGTGTCCGGCAAGACGACCCCAATGCCTAAATACAAAGAGGCGTATCTGCGAAAATCTCACAGTCGAGTGACGACCGCCACTGCCAATCCGTTCGAGCCTTCGCGCAACGTTGCCCAGCTGGCAGACGCTTCGAACGATCGTTACGAGACGGAGACGATAAAATATAACGAAGAGCTGCCCACTTCGACGGCCGCCGATCAGCCCAACTCGAATTCGGATGCCGAACCTTTGAATCCTTCAGACGCTGCAGACGGAGAGGTCGCTATCGAGCCGGGCACCCATCACGAGTCGTTGAAGTACTCGGATACCGAGAAAACGGAAGAAATTTTTCACGATACCGAGTATCCGGACGAAGAGGAAGAAACTGAAGCGGACGAAGAGCTAAAAGACTCGCCCACCGACGAGAGTCCGTCAAAAATTTTGCAAAAACCGATTCGGTTCGCGTATTCTTCGGATCAGAATATTTCGGAGTCACAGCATGAGCACAAAGAGCCGGAGACGAAAGAGAAAGAAGGTGGGGGCGAGAAACACAAGTCAGCCCATCATAAATCGGAAGGTGACAAGGCCGAAGAGGATTATGAGTCGGCCGTCGAATACGATAAGGGTACAAATGGTCACTCGGATAAGGAGAATCGAAATCAGCATCACGAAGAGGAGGGTGGCAAGAAAAATAAACATCACGACGAAAGCGGCCATCACGCATCGCACCATGTGGCAGCGAAAGGTGAAAAGGCCACAGTTTTCGGTGAAAGTGGAAACCATAAAAAAGGACATAGTACCAAAGGTGAGTGTGTTACGAATCTATTCTTGGTGTTAGCGGTGCGTAATATCGATATTTCAGGAAACATATCGACGCGCAAAATAACAATGGTATGTAATCCGAAATATCGTCATTTATCTGGTGGATTCGGCATTAATTCAGCCAAATGTCCGTTTTTTCCTACATGTTTACGTATCGATACCTAAAATATCGATACGTACCTGTCGATATTTTTCTCACCCCTATTTAGTGTACTCAGAAATGGGTAGTAACCGAACTTTTCAGATCACACATCCCGGATCACGGATCGTTTTCATGATCAGTGATTCGAACTCGAGTCTTTTTTTTCTGGATGATTTGTGATCTATGATTCGAATCACTTTTTGAGAAAGGATTCGAAGTATCTCTTCGGATATACTTCTCAGAATCCGTTTTTTCAGATTTTCAACAAAAAAAAAAATACAAAAAAACATTGAAAAATACTTTGGAATTATTATTCATTTACTTTTTTTTTTGAAATTGATGAAACAACTTTTTTTCAAATCATCCACAGGATCCGTGTAAATGATCTGAATGGATTCTTTTTCATTCATAGATGATCCGTGATTCGGATTCGAATCATTCTTTGGAGAGTGATTTGTGATCCGGATTCGAATCGTTTCTTCAAAAATTGAAAAGGATCCGTGATTCGAGTCATGTTTTTTGTGATCTTGCCCACTCCTGATGTACCTAACCATCGTAAACGCATAATTGGAATAATTGATAAGAAACTATTCTTTAATGATAGTGGCACTTCATGAGTTCTCGGACTTGATAGGTGAGTGAGAGAAGTGATTTAGCCTGAATTTATGTGATTCTGAAAAAATGTAATTAATACACAAAAGATTATAAAAAATACGAATTTTTGATATTTAAGGTACTTAACAATTTTAAAACTGCACGGTAACATCTTCGAAGCTGGACAAAACTTTATAAGAAGCTGAAAATTTTTTTAACTCTGCTCACTTCTTTCGAGATTTTCTTGTATGAAATTTAAAGGTAGACCACTGTCAGTGCTTTTTAAATCTTGAATCTGATGAGTAAGGCTCATCACTGATTCTATGACGTAAATATACCCGGTGTTCTTTTTGTAACTGCCCCATTGGAAAATACTCGCCGAATGGTGAAAGTTTCCAGGTCATACGTGAAATATTGTACCTAGAAAACATTCGAAAAATTCTTCTCAGTATTTAGCTCAACTTAAGCAAGAGCTGAGTTTTATAATTCGAGAAGTGAATGTATTGTTGTCTTTGACCGTATAGTACTGGACCAATGAAAAAATATGATTTCTGGTTATATATGCCGGCGCTGAATAGGCAACCAGAGCGTACCTTTTGATGTATTTTGCTTTGTGTTTATGTATGCTGTGGAATACCTTGTCGTGAGAAAGTATTCTCACCAGAAGGTAAATTCAACAGAATTTAAGCGTGTTCAGCAACTTTGTATATAACATACAAGTAAGCCAAAACCAAGACAAACACTGGTGATTTTAGAGCCGGTTCGGATAGTTTTTGTACTGGCTTATTTACACGCACATAAACACACGTATGTAAGGAATACGTACGTTAGTGAGAACGACCCGGTTACATCATCCCCAATTGTGATAAGAGGTGGTTGGCCAGTTTGTGTACAAATCGTGACATCATTCTATTGTCACTATTTGGTACTCGTACATTACCTGCATGTACTTGCAGGTAATTATAATCGAACGTAATTTGTGTGTTTTACGTTGCAAGGACGAATATTTGCCTGCTCTTTGGGGCGGCAACTGTCATTGAGGGGTCTGAGCCCCTATCCCTCATACATGTGAGTCCCCACATATGCTATTCTTGTGAATTTAAGTGATGTCTTTATCTGATGTAGGTATTCTAAATTGGTGAATTCAAGGAAAATGTAGAAAATATGCAGAAGGTACGCTAGGGTTGCCTACTTTTTCGCCTGCATGTCTTGACATTAAAAAGTACATTGGTCTTATGGAACTTTACTGGTCCAGTATTACATAGTCAAAGATTGTTGCAGAAGGAGGTTTTATTAGAAAAATAATGATAGGCTATCGCTAAAATAAGTTTTTATTCATGTTATAAATGAAGAGATGTAACGTTTTTGTTTCTTAAAATTTTTGAATAACGTTTAACCGAACTTAACCGTTTGTACTCGTATCAAAAAGTGGAGAGATTTACCAGAAATTTTGCTAATATTTTCCTCAATATTGATAATACGACTTTGAAACTTTCACCGTTTAATTTCTAGTTAAACTTTTGTTCCCGAGAAGCTACCTACATTGTTTTGTAAAAATAATGGAACGTTTCGTGTTACAAAAATAAAATTTACGTGTATTTTCGTATGGTGCAATTATAAAGTGAACACCCTATATAATATTAAGATTCTAGATTGAGTGAAGTGTATACATTTTTCTGATGAGTAAGAAAACCGATGAAAACTTCCAAATTATTATTTGTCGGATTTTGATGAACGCTCTTCAAACCATCTTTTGTAGACAGGGGAAAAGTCTTTTAACGACGTTTCGTCCCCAATTTACTTTAAAAATTTGTGTTATCAGTGCCTCAGACTTTCTCCAATTTGAATGTTAATAGTAATGAGAATTTTAATTTTCGAATTTTTGAAATGAATTAGTCAAGTTTATGATTCAAAACTTTGCTCCAATCTTCTGAATTTTCATTTTTAACTTATATTACCAAATCTTCGATATTTAGTATTACTATAGTTAACACCGATCAAGGATTTCATTCGGAAGGTAAAAATTCTATTTTTTGGACCACAATTATCTCGACTCAAAGAAACTACAATAAAACGAAAAATTTCTAGTACACCAAGCCTCGCTAGAAAAAGTAGGTTTTCGTGAAAAGAAATTATGAATTTTAATGGTCTCATTAATTATCTGTAAGTTTATATGCGATAATGGTATGTTATGATTGTATGAAATGTGTTAGCTGCTGACAAAATATCGGACAATGTGAAATTTAAAAGCATTTTTTCTTGAAAAAATGAAAAATTAATTACGATGATAAAGTATGGTACATAATCATATAATTTAAAATAAAACCAAATAAATACAATAAAGTTAGGAAATAAAAAAAGAAAACATCAACCTGTGGTTAATTTTTATAAACAGAAAAGTTCATGCAAATTAGAAAAAAAGAGGGAAAAAAACTTTACGGGTAGTACCGTTCGGTCGATCAGTACAAAAATTAGTTGTATGCTACAATAAGTTATAATATGAATATTTATTTCAAATTTCGTACATATGGTTACGCGAAATTCCGCATTTTATGACAAACATAAAAACAAAAATAGTGGTACCGGAAGTACCGTCGAATAGATCCGCACCAAAATTAGTAGCGTGTTAAAATAAACTAAAATGAATATTTATTCCAAATCTCGTGGCTGTTGGTGCAAAATTGAGCATTTTATAACCAAAATAAGAACAAAATTGGCGGTACCAGTAGTACCGTCCGGCCGATCCACACCAAAATTAATAGGTCTGGTCCTTGGCTTAGTACAAATATTCGTACTAAATTTCGTGATTATCGGACAAAAATTGCGACCTGTACCATGAGAACAAGAAATTGACTTGTATCTATCTATATATATATATATATATATATTTATATGAATTTGAATTATTGGTGCTAAAAATTTATCCCCCCCCCCAAACCTGGGGCTAATATCGCACGAAGTAGATTTTCTAAAGAAAACATATACCTCCATAAAAAACAGGTCTTAAACGAAGAATTTTCCCACAAAGTTACAAAATTCGGTTAGCAATAATACAAAGTTGACAGAAGGCATAAAATAACCCTACAGGGTGAATAATGTGTTGACGTTATTGGGTGAGTTTTGTAGATAAAAATATGGATAACCTTGTGTCCCCTTGAATTATTTCAATAAATACGACCACGATATGAAAATCTCATAACCCACGTTTACGATTTCACAGTAAAATATGGCCAATCCTTTTAAAACATCGTTTGAAAAAGTATGTACTCGTATTTATTATAGCCTAGCACTCGATAATCCTACGTAATTGAAACAATTTTTGTATTTCGTCGACGTTCGACATTATTAGGTCAATGAAAATGTCATTTTGTTCAAACGTAATTCGATTCAAATTTTCGAGCAACTTTTGGTTTTCGTTTTACCACAACTGTGCGCGAGTGTTGTAAGTTTAGTTTCAAATAACCAGCAAATAACGTTTTTTGTTGAAGAAATTTATAACGGTGGAAAAATCGAAATTTGATGGAGGTGATTTGATTAGAAGATCACTGCGATTGTGAATGAAATACATTTCAATCGGAAAGCATATTGGATGGTGTAGACCTTCAGTCGCATCGAAGTACGACGTACTTCTTTAATTTTGGGTATTCGTCGTGAGCATAATATACAATCAGTTTTGTAGGGTGGGAGGAAGAGTTATTAAATGATTATCAATTTTTACTGTCCATACCTGTCTCACCATTGGAATAAACACACGCAGCTAGCTTAAAGAGAACCTTTGTAAAGATTAAACGTAATTTCTAGGAAGTACTCATTTTTTCATTTTCTTTAAGAAAAATAAAAATTTGTTCCATGGAAATAATAATGAATTTTTCAATTCTTATAAAACGAAAAAATCACAAAATGGTATCAGCAGAAGCTCACTTTTGGTCGAGAGGGGAGAAGGATAAATTTTTCAACAGAACCAAAAATGAGAACACAAAAAAAATCCTATGCGGTGGAAATGAAAACAAATTTCATATACCCACAATTTTCCTGTCGTAGATTTTATTTTAAGCACGTTTTTGAGAAACTGTGATAATCTATATAGGTTTATGAGTGTCTTTGGAAAATAGGTAGTTTTCTTCAGAACGGGAGAATCGATTCTCGATATTTTTTCTCAATACAAAATATTAATAATTTATTCGCAGTCTTTGTCATTGAAGACTGTTCCATCAAGACTCAGCTGGACACAGGGACTATCGAGGCTTGGTACAAGAACAGGGTTACCCTCAGTGCAGTGGCTCTCGAATTGTGTAAGGAGTGCCAGAGATGGAAGAAGCTCTGGTTAGTAGAGCTGTAAGAGCAGCAATGGTAGTTGGCTCTATGATCGCAGTGTCTGTACACTGCAATTTGAAGGGCTGCTGATGGGGGATAGCTTCATCAGCAGCGATGGCAGCTAATTGCGAGTTTACCGTGTGTTGCATCGACAAAGGTTGTCGGATCACCGAAGGTAAGCTGTGGTAGAGCAAACCCAGAATGACGGTGTTGTCAACATGACCATCGTTGAGTTGAACCAATTGGTGCTGATAGGTGCTTGGTTTCTCTCCAGGTTCACACACCATCTGTTCAAGGAGTTGCTGTACCCTGTGTGTTGTTCGAGGGTGAAAATTCCTCAAGAATCAACTGGCGGAGGTTACTCCACATTTGCTGAGTGGGACTGGTGCTATACAGTAAGTCAGAGTCTATGTTGGCTACCAATGGAGGGAGCAGGCCCAAGATGGCTAAGAACATCTGGTGCTCCGTGGCATTACCATGAGCTTGTGCCAGGTTCTCAGTCTGTTGCAGCCAAAGCTGCACATTCATCGCGTTGAATTGGGGCAGCGCAGTCAATGTGCAAAGAGGGGCTTGGGCCGCTGCCGAGATATTTGGAGTGGCAGTCATGGTGGATGCCAATCACCATTGTAAAACAGGCCATAAGTCGAGCAGGGTATGGTCGTCATCCTGCTGGAGCAGGAGTCTGGACATTCCCTCTCCAACTGGTGTAGAGGACACCGGGCTGGTGGAGGAACAGACAACTGCTAATGACGATGTGATTGTCGCTGTAGCTAGGGGAGGTGTGGACCTACTGGATGGTACATCAATGGCCTCAACCCTCAGCAATCTCCCACTCTCCAGTGTTGTCAAGAGTGCGACAACAGAAAAGAGAGGGGAGATTTGGTTGTCGATGGCCCGTTGGTTGACTTGCCGTTGATCCATTTCTAGAGAGGCAATGCAACCAGGAGTGCTGAGAACTTGAGGACTTGCATCCGAGTTCTACCAAATCGAGTTTACACTTGATGGATGTATTGATACAGACAGTTTTTGCCAAGAGGGAGCAGAGCTACAACCTTCTTGATCAGCCATCGGTTGATGAATGAGAGGGAGTTTAAAAACTACAACCTTCTCAATTGGCTGTTTGCCGATTAATGAGAGAGAGTCTAGAGGACTACTACCTACTCAATCGGCTGTTTGCTGATAACTGAACTACGTTCATCATGTTGGGGTCACCACTTGTGGGATGCTGTGGTATGCGCAGGCATACAACCACGTATCAGCCTCGTAAGTGTGTTTGAGCTCTGCCCAGTATTAAATTAGATTAGTAGTGGTGAGCTACTAACCCATGTGTGCCAAAATCATGTTTGCCCTACGTAATGTAGGGACAGGCCACACAACCTACCAGCAAGTGCACAAGTACACTCGTCATAACTGGTAGGAAGTTGCAACAGAAATACTTATAGTTAATACCAAAAATTGAATAACAAAAGATTAAAATAACCAGCAGTGTTTAAAATCACTAAGCTGGATAAAAAAAAAGTAAGTATTCAACAACTCTGCTCCGTAATATGGAAGTGCTACACTTACGTTTCATTGGCTCTGGACAAGTTCCGTTGAGAGTGAGAATTCATTCAAACTTGAAGGTTCTAGAACAGCCTCTTCAGCTAGCCAGCTACGGACTTTTTTCCATAAAGAACATATCTATATATATTAAGACATTTATAAAGCATGAAAAATTAATTTTTCATCCTGTTTATGTTCCTTTTTCATTTTTTTTATTTTTTGGAAATAACAAAAAGTGATTCGATAATATACAATCATAAATGTATAGATGTGGAGTGGAAAAAAAACGAAGTTTCCTTTTCTATGGATTCTGACCCATATGTTCCAAAAAATTTTCTTCTGTTTTGTTTTTAGCAGATTTTCGAACAAAAAAAAAGAGCTGTTATTATTTTTACTTTCAGTTTAATTTTGAAACCTTTTTTGTTTTACCAACTCTCATGGAACAATTTCTCCTAACGCCCTTGAAAGTATATAGTAAAAACAGTTATCAAAATTAAAATCTAAAAATTGTTAATAAGCAATGATGAAAACTGTTTTCTTTGCAACCATTTCGCTCACGATGTTGAAATTGTACTTGAAAATGTGGAGGCGTTCTTTTGTTTTATTTCATTATGAGATCTCCTGCACATTGAAATTATTATTCTAATTTTCTCTCTCCCTCTCTCTCTATCTGGTACCACTATAGGCCTATACATTTCTTAAAAATTAGTTTTGCTAAATACTCAACGATATATATATATATATATATATAAATATATATATATAATTTTTTGATACTTATTCAATGAAAGGAATTATTTCGAATGTATTTATCACACTCGGAATATTTTCAATAGTGGCGAACGCAGCTGTGGTCGAAAATAATTTTAGTGTAGCTTTTCCATTCCATGTGTACTTAACTATCATTGTATTTCTTCATGACGATTAATCAATTGAATTAGTAGTCGACTTTCTCATTGGTGTATACCCGCACCGTTTTAAAGCAATACAATTTTTGGAATTAACAAAAATAATATTGTACACGTGTATTAAGTTGTGACAGTGAATAAAATGTTTTTGTTGACTTTCGAAAATTGTTTTGAGAGAATTTTTCTAACTCGTATTCACTGTTTTTCTGGAAGTCTTCAAGTAAAATCCACACTTGACATTCGTTCTTTTACCTTTAAAACGTAGGTAAGCGTTAGGTCCATAATCGGTACGTAATTTCCAACTCGAAAAAATATTTTTTTTTTATCCTAAAGGTGTACCATGAGCAATGATTGAAAAAATTTATGCGAAAGATACTAATGAAATCATCAAAAGAAAGGTGCGTTATTTGCCTTGCCTCAATATGGATTGAAAGACCAAAATATTAAGTTTCTGGGAGGATACCAACGCTGAAGAAGACCTATAATCAGTATAATCTTATTTTGTGGTTGTGCCATGAAAATTGTAGGCCTACTTCTGTCGTACTTATCGTTAAATTCATCAAGTAGTAATATAGGTATTCAGCTTTTCGTTATTCTGATTATTCGAAAGTACAAAATTTTAACTGATAGAAAATTCAATTTCGTAAAATTATTTGAAGGTTATATCGATATTATATATGAACCATGTCCGCCGATAACTCCATTTTGAGCAGTCCACATCTTATCTGTGGTCTCTTTTGACCGTCTTCCTCAACGCAATGTCTCTACCATCGAAAAAGAAGTTTTTGACGCCAAGTAATTTCTTTTCAGCTAAAAGGGTCCAGACCTCTAGGACCCCCTTATTTACGCCCATGTTATGAGCACATTCAACTTTACGTTTCAGTGCTAGAAATTTTAATGGTTTATAATGATTAATTCTACTAAAGATTTTTTATTTTTTAATGTATAGGTAGGTACTATTATTGAGTGCTAAGTAAAACTAATCTTTTGGTGTTTAGCTATTTTTTGTAAATTTTATCGCAAATTCAAGGCAAAAAACGTTGAATATCTACATCATATTTTTTTCTTCATTTTTCACTCATGTATAAAAATCACATTACCTATCTGATACAGTGCCTCAAAAAAAAAAAAAAAACTATCGAAGAAAGCTGAACTCAAAACAATTAAGCTGCATGAATTCCATAAAAAATTATTAGTTCTTTTTTCTCTGACAGCACTTTTAGGATTGAGTCGAGCTTCTGGAAAGACGACTTTGTTTATTTATTCGGTTAACTTAAATAATTACCTATAAACGCACCTATAGACCGACAGGTCGGTCCTTATAAAAATTATGAACCAAGATTTCCTTCGTGTTTTCTTCACTCCCTTTTTTGCCATGAAAAGAGTGGACTAGGGATTTAGATCACTATTAATTGCTAAATGAAGGTATCTACCATATTTCATTGACTATCGTTTTTCATTGTAAATATTCAATAAATACCTTACATGATGACGCAACACAAGCCTATAATGAAACAAAACAAAATTATTGCAGTAAATGTTAATACTCTATTATAATATTTAATGTGACAATTTCTACTGATAGGTAACACAATATTATAACCAGAATAACGATAGGCTTCTGTCTTTGTGGCAAGAATAATTTTATTATAATCTTCAGACACAGTTAGTTAATTCTCATTTTTTCTCGACTACCATTACTTTCTCATCAAAAGTAGAAGTAATTACTTCCTATAGATTTTCTCATGAACAACGTTGACTGTAACAAATCGGGGGTATTATTTACGAAATAAAATGCATTAATTCTGGGTGTAAGATTAACTTGCACTTCGGATGGGCGAGTGTCCCTTCTATAGCCAGCTCTTTCTACGATTAAGGGCTTGGAATTGTGTTTTTCATCATTTCATGGTATTCAGTCTTTTCAATTTTTGGTTGCAGGTTCGCACAATATTCATAAGAAAAACGAATACCTTAAGAAACACGAATTTTACGACGAACACCATGAAGACGACGAGCACAAAAACTACGGAGATTTTCACAAAGGCCACAAATACAAGAAAGGAAACCATTACAAGAAGAAGCACAGAGACGGTGAATACTCGGAGGGTCATTCAGGAAAAATGGGTAAAAAACACCATGGACATCGTTTTCGCCAGCATAAAGGACACGATGACGCATTTAAACACGTCGACCATTATGGTAATAGCGAAGATTATGGTGAAAAAGGTCATCACTCGGAAGGTAAAAAGTGGAAATATGAAATGCTCTGAACGAAGTCATCTGTACCTATGGTTCTCATCTCAGTGATATTATAGATTGAATTAAGAACAAAAAGAACTTTGCGGTATAGGTACGTATATATTATATATACGTACTTACCGACATTTTGTTGTTTGAGTTTCAGAAAATTTGTTCGAAATGTGTTTTTTTTTTTTTTTTTTTTACTTTTTATAGTATATATGTTAGCCTATGCGGGTTGGACAAGGATGTCGGAGAGTGAGAAATTTTTCAAGTATCTACCTAGTTACCTGTATAGATTTTAAGTAGGAGTTGTGTGTAAAAAATTTTAGCATTCAAAACTTTTCTAAACGTTTCGAAAAAAGTACATCTCACTTCTACGACAAGAATTTATTACTTCCTAGTTACGAAACTTTTTGGAATGAAAATTTCCTTCGTTAATAAAATATTTAATTGAAAATTATTGGAAGTTTTGAGAGCTCATTTTTTTCATTGTACCTACAGAATTTCGGTGTCTCGAGATTCACAATTAACGCTGCCAAATTGATTTCCTAACTGTTTCTTTGATTTTCTTACGATTATGTAGCTATTTTACCGCAATTTTTTTTTTTTCTCGCGGCAGTTTTAATTATTTTAGGAAGCGGTTGACTGCGTTCATGAAAGACGTGCAATTAAAATTGACTGGTGAATGCGATACAGTATCTACCTTCGCTATTAGTGAACATCTGAGTACCTATTCATTAAAATGACGAAAGAGAAAAGTTGAAGTTTTCACTCGTGTATAAGTTCAAATTGTAATTTTATACAAATTATTTTTGAAAATGTACTTAAAATAAAATTGTAGAGACTGAGCTGTAGAATAATTATTAATTAACTTACGTAACTAGATATAGCTAGTACTTATACCTACCTACATAATCGAAATTGAAGTTAGAATTTAAATAGGCTGGAAATTTTTCATTTTATATGAATACCAAGCAGGTAGTCTATATCTACGAGTAAGTATACACGCAAACTTACAATTGATCTGGTAATTTTTTACTGAATTTTATAGCCTCACGTCTTTTTGTAAGGGAAAGACTGGTAAGAGCACCTGCACACTTAGTGTTATATTGTCAACCCTGCAGCCCCCTGATATCCCATCCCTCTCAAATTTTCCTGCGAAATACTCTCATCTATTAGCTATAGTTTGTTGCTGGTTTGAGTTCTGTAACTTGATTTTGTAATACCACAATTCAAATTTCTAGGCTAGTAGGAGTACTAACGTGGGGTTCTAAAAGTACGCGCTTTGAAAAACACACCAAAGACAACTAGAATTTAAAAAAATTATTTGATGTAAAATCAATTTTGAAACGTTACCATTTTTTAAAGTAAAATCTAAGTATCAACAAAGAGTGGTAAAATAGTATATTGTGTGATAAGTGCGTAATGTAGGCTATTTCTTTACCAAATGTGAAGAATTTGCAGACGAGCTGCCGAAGGCGAGTGCTATAAACTTGACACGAGTTAAAATAGCTCACAGGCACTTGTTGCACACCATACTGTTTGCAACTAATGCACAAAAAAAAGTATTGTAACAACTCTCACTCCCAATAAAAAAAAAAACTCATAAAATAGATAAATTTTGGAAATTATAGCTGAAAAAACACATAAACTGCATGTTCTCCATTATTGTTCGGTTATTTTCAGACAGATAAGAACCATTAACAAATTAAAAGGAAAGTAGTTTCAAGTAAATTTTTTCCTCTTTCTAGTAGTACTAATCCCAGATTTTTAGCTTAAACAGGGAAGAACAGAAGTTTCTGGATTTCAAATAAAAAATTTTTTTCATTAATTTGCGTTTTTTTTGTTTGTTTATTTTCAAATTGTTAAAGATGATTAAAAAATTAAATAAAAACTAAATTCAGGTAAATTTTTTCCTCTTTTCAAAGATTCCATTTTCAGCTCTCTAACTTAAATAGCGACTGAAGAATCATTGAGGGAAAGAGGAGAAGTTTATAGATTCCAAAATATGGCAAATCTTCCATTAATTTGTATTTTTTTCGTTTATTTGTTGTCAAATAGCTAGAGATAATTAGAAAATTATATGCAAATTTTTTAAATTTTATTCACTTTTGATCCTTACAAAACCCCAGCTCTCTAACTTAATTAGAGGCTGAGGAATCATTTAAGATGTTTTTTTTTGAAAATTGAAATGTTGTTTTTGATTGGCTTGGCAACTTAACAAATAGTTTTTCACAAAACACGAAATAATAACATCAAAATGATTTTATGTTCGAATATTTTACACCCTTTCACGCAGGATTTGGATGCGCGAGTGATTGTAAAATTATCGTCTACTTCACAGATCAAAAAATTGTTTCTTTACATTTGCTATAGAGATGAGAAATTTGATTCATCAATGAGAGTCAACTCTTCTACAGTTGTTCGCAAGTGAGAGTCAGTTCAATGAGTTAACTCTAGATTCATTCGACTCATGATGTCATGATACAAATTATACTCCAAGTCTTTGCCTCTCAGTTTTTATTTTTTTTGGCGGATGGTATTATATAATTGGAAAATAAAACACCTTCAAAAATTTCTTCCTTTACTATAACTGAACCTATTATTGACTATACCTAGTATAGTGTATGAAAAATACCTATTTATTGTCACGTATGTTTTTTTTTTCCTATCCATTGATTAAATGCACTGAGTCTTCCACTTTTATTGCTTTCTTTAATTATTTTATTACCAAACCTAATTCTATACCTGAGACCTGTTGGAACCTTTCTTCGACTCTCTTGTATCCATTCATATTTCATAAGAACTAAGAAGATAGAGAACTGAGAACTTGAAAAGAAGTAATATGAAAGAGTCAAAAAATGAAATGTATGAAAGACAGAAATGAAGAACTAAAAGAACAAATAAGGAAAAACAGAATGAATGAAGTGTAGGTTCTTGACTCGAAACTTGCGGGAAGCAACTCCCAAACGATATGCGAGTTAGTTCAGTCAACTCACTAGTGGAATCGACTCTTGTGAGTCGACTCAGTGCTGAACAAAACATCACTAATTTGTTGTACCTATGCGCATGTAAAACTCGTTCTTTTGTGCATGTGTTGTAAATATTTTTCTCATTATGTGATTTTGAATATTGACAACACCAATTTCTACTAACTGCACTATAATTCCTGAATTTTTTTCTTTCTCAAAAATTTTCTTCATTAGCAGCTGATACATGAGAATATTTTTATTCAATAAACTAGTTTTCACATTCCTCTTCTTTTCTCTCTCAAAAAATCATGTTTAGAGTATTCACATCCTGCCTTTAGGCTATGTGTGTACTTTTAGCTCACTAACACCTGTTTTTAAAAAAAAAATAAAAAAAAATAGACGTAATTTTTCTAAATATTTTTCCTGACTATGCTTTTAGATACTTACGCAATAGATATTATTCAGTTTCTAATGTCTATTTGAAAAATAAAATTGTCTTCATGTATTACGATGCTATCATAGAAAATAGTAGAAAAACAGTCAAAAACAGTTTTTATCATATTAAAAATCACACGTCAACCTAATATCATGGTATTTAGTACACAAGGTCTGTATATGTGGCTGTTCATTAGACATTTGACAAATTTTAGATTAGTGAAACCAGAGAGTAGTAATTGAAGTGCTTAATCTTACCCACATGCGTGCTCTTACCAGCCTTTTCATTGAAGCATGGATATGTTTTTGGGCTACACGTGTGCATGTATGGTTAAGAAACAAAAAAAAATTAACAGAGTGAGAAAGAGAGATAGATAGATAAAGAGAGAGAGAAGTATTTTTTCAAGTTATCTTTTGTTTCAAGAAATATTTTGTCGTTTTCTACTTTCACAAATGGTAAAAATATGGTAACTTTACTCCCAGGAGGGCTACAAACTTCCTTGGTGCCTATAAACCTTCCTTGGAATAAGTTTTTCTAGAAAATCTCATGCAAACCTGTCTAGCGGTTCTGTAGTGTTAGTGTTTCGAAAAGTTTTTAGCTCATAGTATTTTATAATATGTAAAGATTCAATCTATGTAATAATCATACTGAATTTTGCAGAAAAACGATAACTGATAAATATTTAGAAAATAACCTGAAAATATAGATCTATTTTTTCTCTAATTTTCGATCTTATAGGCAGAAAACAAAATGACTCTTCCCACAATAAAATATTAACGAGTAGGTAGAGTTGAAGGTAATAAAATTGTATCCTCTATTTGATATATCAGTGTAATGTTTTGCACGTGGGCTGATAAAAGTGATTGACATTTTTGGCCTATTTTCTGTGAAAACAAAATATAGGTGGTAGCTTAGGAAAGGTTTATTTTCAGCTTGTTTGTCTTCCATTGCGAGGATTATGTAAAAATAGTTGTCTTTTCATTGTTTTAAAAACAATTTTTATAAGTTATATTCGCTTATTTAAATTTATATCCAGGCTATCGTTCCGAGATAGAATATTTTCATTGAAATAATGACCGAAATGAAACGAAATATTAAGAAGATACTTACATCGAGTAGGCTATAGATACCTGTTACGCTCCATTTGATGCGTACTCGTACCATGGTTTAGTTGCTAAATTAAACAAACTACAAACCCAAAAGTACAGGAAAGGGAATTGTTCGTCATTGATTCCGCCTAATTTTATAGGTTAATCATCGATTTGGGAACCGTAGGAAATTCACAGCAGTTTCGATTAAGAAAAATATTTGTCAACAAATGCCTAAAGGTTATTGTCAATTTCGGCTAACATATTATATGTACGTACATACGTACACATCGGGTTCGCACGTCTGGTCTTTTGAATTTGCTTTCGTTTGTTTCTCGATTGTGTGTGGATTAAGTGGTGACGCCAAATTAATTGCGAACATAGGAGAGTAAATATGAAAACGCTGCCTACGCTAAACGAACGGTCGAATTGGAAAGAAGAAAATTTTCACATTTTGCTGGCTGGACTTACGGCGAAGACGTGTGGGGGGAGTGAAAAAAATAATGAACTCGAAACGAAAAGATGTGTACAGCAGAGAACGAAAATCAAGAAGTTTTTCCTCACGAGAGGGTGTCGTTTTGTCGTTTCAAAAAAATATTTTCAGCTATGCCCATTCAAATTTTGGAAAAAAGATCTTGTAATTATGTTGGGCGAATCAAAATGCGCGAAAAAATCGGATATCCTCCCAATGGCAAACTTACAAAAAATGGTGATCCAGATGTCAGCGAACATGTAGTGCTCAACACTAGTTCATGAACACCCCTCTGCAAAGTGGCGTTGAGCCATAGGCATAAGTTTGAATTGTGGGTTTGTTGGTTTCCTTATATAGCAGCAGCCTAGCTTCACCTTTTGTTGTGTTTTTGCTCTGCAGCAGCACTGGGGGAAGTGGTTGTGGGATTTGCATGCACCTCGCAAGGCTATCGGCAGCAGCGTAGCTGTGCTGATAACGTCGTTGTTTTTTCAGATCTGTAAGTTGCCAGCTTCAACCATGTACTAGATAGACATGTTCTGTACAATCTTGTACAATGCTTCCAACTGAAGCACTAATACATACGGAGTGTGACGTCACTTTGGGGCAAGAAGTTATTTTACCCAGGTTATACTGCTGTTATTTCCAGGTTGTTTTTTTTTTGTTGAAAAATTGTACATAATTATTTCTGTTGTTTTTTCTATCAAAAAATTAACTTTAGAAGAAAAAATTAATTTTTTTGATTTTTTTTCTTCAAAAAATCCTTATGGGATTTAACATGCATTTGCCCTATTGTGACGTCATTTATTTGTGCTTCAATTTTCCATTGACGTGGTGTGTCTATCTAGTATATGGTCGAAGGTTGCCAGTTTGAATCCCCAATTCTAAATACTTGAAGAAATTGCAAAAGACTATTGATGGTTATCAATATTGGTCCTGAGAAAGTGTATAAAAAGTTTTTGACCCTCACAATTTTTATCCTTTCAACCCTTCTCCAAGTCTTATGCTCCTTAATTTTTGCCCTGGCGTGATTATTGATTGTTTTTTCCTTTCCTTTTTTTTTTTATCCTCTTGATATCATACAACATACTTAGACATAATTATTTTATTATTACACCGTATGAAACGAAATGAAGCTTATTTAAGAAAAAAAATTCATTACGGATGCCGAGAACTCACAGGCACCCACGTACGCATGCCTTTGGTGAAAATTTTTACCCGATTACTTTCGCTGTTTTCACAAATTCCTGGAAAAATAATTTTCCAAGAATTTTTGTATTCCAGTTTTCTCGAAAACTACTTAATCGGTAGACACCAAAATTCTTCCAGACCTATTTCGATATGAGAACTGTTTTTTCGTAAAAATTTCAGCCCTATCTGTTTCGTAGTTTTTTCAAAACTGTGAACATAAAATTTTGGCGATAGATAATTATACATATAAAACAAAAATTAGGTCAAAATTGGAAAATTGTAGGCTTCCAGTCGTTTAATTTTTATCATCCCCACCTCTAATTCTTTTGCCAGGCCAAATTTAATGCCCCATTTGTTAACAAAACTGGCTAAAAAAGAGGCTGTAAATTCGATCCGTAGGTAATTATGTATTTATATATTTTTGCCCTGTTTGGTTTCGAACGGGATATTAAAATTGACCTCATGGAGGAATTAGGGATGGGGATGATGAAAATTATCCGTTTCATGAGGAACGAAAACGACTGGTACTATTTTTTCATTTCGATCTAATTGTATATATGTATACATGTATCGCCCAAAATTTTGTGTTCACGGTTTTGAGAAAACTACCGAGTGGGTACGGCTGAAATTTTTACGAGAGATAGTTTTCATATTGAAGCAGGTCGGAAAAAAGTTTTTTGCCTATCGGCTGATTAGTTTCTGAGAAAACTGGAAAACAAAAAATTCCTGGAAAAGTCGTTTTTCCGGTACTCTGAGAAAATGAAAACACGGATTGAGCAGAAATTTTCACGATAGATTTTTTTTATGTTGGTGCAGATTTTCTCGAAGTTTGGTGTCTATTAATTCAGTAGTTTCCGAGAAAACTGGAGAAGAAAAATTTCTGGAAGAAATTTTATGTTTATGGATTTGAGAAAACTACCGAACAGATAGAGCTGAAATTTTTACAAAGGATAGCTATTGTATGGGAGTAGGTTTGAAAGAAGTTTGGTGATCATCGGTTCAGTAGTTCTTGAGAAAATTGGAAATAAAAAAACTCTGGAAAAGCGGTTTTTAGCGATAAAACATCGATAGATCGATATTTTTTTTAAAGATATGGATAATTGTTAATAATTTTTTTGTAATTTATTAACCTGAAACTAGTGTTGAGACCACCAATCCTTCTCCCCTCTCACTCCTACGAACACACGATCACATATCGAACACATTTATTTATATCTATTCGCGGCTACACTGATATACCACTTCCGCCGCTCACTCGTTCATTTCCGTTACCGTTCGTTCGTTACTCTAAAAATGTACTTTACTTAAATTATGTAACTTATGAAATAAACATTCGCTTCTTGGACGTAACTTCACTCAAATCTTTCTTTTCTGTTACAACTCCAGTCCTCAACCTCTATATGGTAGCATCGCTCGGTAACAATCTTCGTACCTGTAACAGATTTTAAAAAATACTAATTTAAAATTTTTATACTTTTGTGAATTTTCTTTGTGTTTTAAGTCAAATTTTTGAAAAAAACTTTCGTGAATAATTGTGTTTTTTAATATTTTCGTAATTTTATTTTGTGTTGGGTAACTTAGTTCCAACTTACCAATTTTTTTTTCTTCGAGTCATAAAATTTATGTTCTAAAAAAAAAAAAAAAAAAATTTTAATTCCATCTTGAATGCTGTAAACGTTTAATGAGTTTCGTCGTTTGCTGAAAAGGATTTGCCCCGTTTGTGTATAATCCAGCCAAGTGTATCGAAAAATTCCAGGACTCGACGATTGCTAAGTTGTTCAGGAACCCTGCTTGTGTTGCCTGAAAACTAGTAAATTCATTAGTGTCTGCCCTGCTTGTGTATGAACCAATTCGTCGGAGTCATCAATTGGAAGTAAATCGCCTTGAGCAGTCACAAATTGATCTGAAACCAACGTAAAAGCTTCAATTCAACAACGTCAAAATTGGTATTCACCGTCTCAATTCAACTTCACTTTTGGTATCATCTTTAAATCTCAAAAAACTTAACTCAAACTCTCATCGAAGTACGTTCAAAACAACCGAAGCGCAATTCAAACAGCAGTTCCAGAGCACCACCTTCATCAATTCCAGAAAACGAATCTGAAAACAAAAAAAATCAACGATTGAAAAGGTATAACTTAAAAATTTTCTGCTGAAAAAAGGTAATAAAAAACATATTTTTCATAATTTTTCGTATTTTTCGTATTTTTTTTTATCGTGTTCAATTTCGTGTTTTTCGTGAAACTTAACTCTTTCGATTCAAAATTTAACCTGTATATTTGAAAATACCAGTAATTTCAAATAATTTTGGCCTTTTCAAAATTTTTCTAAGCGCAAATTTTGGCAAGTCGTGTGCAAATTTTTGCAGCCACTTTTGTCTTGGAGTGTACAACTCGTGACGTATGCACGGCTCGTTTTGTTCATTCGTTCGAACTTGTACATTAACCTTTTGTTAAGTGCAACGAACCTACGAACGCTTATCTTCGCCCATTCATTAAATACGTTGGCGCGGTTTTTCAGTTTCAAACCACCATTTTGTTGCAACTTGAAAATTTTTGCCGTTGCACAATTTTGTCGAAAATACTTAACGATTTTTTTTTTTGAATTTTTTTTCTTATACGAACACCTAAATTAAATTAAATTTTTTTTTTAATTTGCTCTTTTCCTCTCGTGCAACTTTAATTATTTATTCGAAAATATTAAACAAATTTCAAATTTTTTTTTCTCTCGTAATTCATTTTTTTTTCTCTACTGAAAATTTTTTTTCTTCTTCGAGTTACCAGTAGAATTAATTTTACGTAATACTTGGTGAAATTTAAATTTTTTTTCTCCAAATCATCTGATATTTTTCTTTTTTTTACTCTTCAATTTTACTTCGAATTATTTTTGTGGGTATACTATTTCAAACAAAATTTCCCCTGTTTTCTTTTTTTTCCTTCCTAATTCCCTCGATCTGAAGGTAGCTAATTTCATTTTCACCCTCACACTTTCATTTTTTTATTGATTTTAATTAATCACCTTATCGAATATTGAATTCTCATACGAATTATTTTGGGTTAAAAAGTCTTGTTATTTTATTTTTATTTTTTTTATTGGGAAGCGTCCAATCTCATCTCTAACGTGTGTGATCTCTTGCCCGCAGTGGACCTACTCGAGACACACACAAGGACAACTTAAATACTATCGTTATATTTTCAAATTGTTTGGTTAACACAGGTACGGCAATCCTAGTCTTGCGGCATTTGCTGGGGATTGACATCCGTTTGTTTTATTTTTATTTTTATTTTTTTTAATTTTTTTAAGTTCAGTCAATTCATTAATTATGAATACTGAAAATAATGATAGGATCTCAAATGTCTTCCGTGGAAATGGCTATGAGGGATGGCGGGCAACTGTCATCAGCACCCTTATAGGTAAAGGCTGTCATTCCACAATTTTTCCTACTGCTCGTGAAACAAGTTACATTTATACGTCATCTGAAGAACGCCTAACATCCAAATGGCTTAAATTCTTCCAAACTCAGGAACGGGCCAAAGCCCACATATTCGAAAGACTTGATAAAAGAATACTTCATCATGTCAAAACATGCGATGTAGTTTCTCAAATTTTTGAAATCTTAGATGCTCGATACAGGAATCAAACTGCTACTAACATCATGGTATTAAAGTCAAAATTTCAGTCCCTTCGCTTCGATCCAAGGAGAGGTACCATCCGTAGATTCTTGGAATATTTTTCATCCATTGTGGAAGAACTACGTGATGCTAATTACCCCCTATCGGAAGCCGATGAAATTGATCAATTAATGATGTCATTACCCGAAAAATTTGATACTGTTTTCTCAGAATTCCGCCAATTAGAAATTGAAAAACGAACTACTGTCAGACTTACAAAAATGATACTAGAAAAATGTGATCGAATTGAATATACTAACAAAACTTTTCCCGGGTTTGATCAGCCCAAATCATCTTATCAACCGATGAATAATAATAATAGAAGAAACTTTAGAAATTTTCGTAATAACAATAATAACTCAAATTCCATTAAACCAAATTATAATACAACGAGTTATTTAAACGATCACAAAAACAATCAAAACAAACAGAATAGTTATTCTCCTAAAGATAATGTGTCCCAAATGGATATTACGTGCTTTAGATGTAATAAAAAAGGACACATGTCAAGGACATGCCCTAATGAGACATCTACTGCCAGTAATACTCCACAAACCCAGAATCAGAACAGTAGCTCGAAACCCCAAATTTCAAATAACACGAACTCCCAGAAAAAGTCTGACGATAAATCCAATTTTCGTGTCAAATATTCTATGATGTTGCATTCAAATCTTAATCATTTAAGTTTTGATGACATCGAAGATGAATTTCAATGGCCTAAACCCCCTACAGTATCAAAGTCCGCCCCCCAAAAAAACCAACTCCATACGATGTTACTAGACAATGGAGCAGATGACCATATGGTCAATGATATTTCAAAATTAAGAAACATACGCAAAGTTGACAATTCTCGCAGAGCACTTTGTGCCAAAAAAGGCGTATTCGTAAACCCTACCCATGTTGGATCAATGTACGTTAACGTCTGCAATTCTAACGCAGAATTTTCCACTATTCACCTAAAAGAGGTATATTATGATCCTGATTTAAGCCTTGATATTTGGTCAGGAGCTAAAATCATGGAGTCTGGCATATTCAAAATCATAACCGACACGGATCACGCAGACATCATAAATAAAAATACTGGTGAAATTACTATAACCGCTCCAAAGAGAGGTTCTATGTACTACATTGATTATGAGATAGTTGATGAAGATCAGGAAAATAAGGTCTATCAGGAGCTTGTGTGTATGCCTGTACCTAGTACGTCTACAGAACAGGAAGATCATTTAGATGATCCTCAACAAAATTTCGAAGAACTGAATGAGGCTGAAACAAGCAATCCACAAAGAGAGCAGGAAAACATTGACCATCCTCAAAATTTTCAAGATACTGAAGTGGATACGGTCACTCAGGAGATCTATTCCGAATCTGAGGATGAATTAAACGGAGAGAGTGTCGGAATAAATAGAAAGCATAAGAAAAACATAAACAAAACTAAAACTCTTTGGCATAGAAGATTAGGTCATCTAAGTGGCAAAAGCCTAAAAGCACTATCGAAAGTAGTCGTAGGTATGCCCCAAAATTTAGTATTTAAGGACGATGACTTTGCCACTTGTGAAATCTGTATAAAAGCAAAATCCACCCGACTTGGTCATCACGGCGTGAGAACTCGACCAACGAGAAGAATGGAAGTAGTCTCATCAGACATCATGGGACCCTTTCAAGAGGCATATAACGGAGAAAAATTCATAATAACTTTTATTGATCATTACTCAAAATATACTCTTGCCTTCCCAATATTAAGAAAATCCCAGGCTTTTGATAAATTTAAAGAGTATTATTTATCTTTCAACACAAAATTCCCCAATGATCCTATCTCAGTATTAAGAACTGATCAAGCTAAAGAATACTCCGACTCCAAAATGACACAATTTTGCTCCGAAAAAGGAATCACTCTAGATGATGGCGTGGCATACACCCCCGAATTAAATGCAATAGCCGAAAGGCAAAATAGAACCCTGCTCGAAAGAGTTAGAGCTATATTATATGACGCAAAAATTGATTTTAAATTATGGTCAACAATAGTATTAGCCGCCGCCCACATAATTAATAGAAGTCCGACCCGCGTCAATCTAGGAAACATGACCCCTTATGAAAAACTATACGGAACAAAACCCGATATTTCCCACCTTCGAGTCTTTGGTGCTATTGCATATAAACACGTTCCTATCGAACAAAGACAGCAATCAGCAGTAAAAGCCAAGAAGAACGAAGAGGAGCATCTCGACCCAAAATTCTTGCCCCGAGCCCTTAAAACAATTCTGATCGGCTTTTCGAACGTAGGTTATCAGATACTAGACCCAATCAAAATGAAATCCTACAAATCCTGCGATGTTAAATTCGATGAGACGAAAACATTAGCCGACTTCACAAGTAAACCAGAGGAACTACAAGTAAAACCCTTAGAAGAGGAAATTGAGGCAATCTATAGGGTCAATGTACTTAAACAAGCCTCATCAGAAGACTTACTATTTATAGAAGATTGCATGCCAGTAAGCTTCAGTGACATTTTCCAGAATCCTTTTAAGAAAGAGTGGCTTAAGGCAATCAATGATGAACTGCAATCCATGTCAGATCTTAATGTGTGGAAAATTGTAGATCGCCCACATAATATCAAACCTATAGACACACGATGGATATTCACGGCCAAAGCCAATGAAAGAGGAATAATGTGCCCAAAAGCTAGACTTGTTGCTAAAGGCTTTATGGACAGATCCGAGTACACTATGACAGAGACCTATGCACCTGTTGTGCAACTCTGGCTAATTAGGTGGATCTTGTCCGTAACTAACCTATTGAATCTACAACTTGTTCAATATGATGTCAAAACAGCCTATTTAAACTCAAAAATTAAAAATGACATCTTTCTTAATATCCCCCAAGGTTGCAATGTCGAAAAAACAAAATTACTTAAACTCGAAAAATCTATCTATGGCCTTAAAACATCTAGTAAAAATTGGATTGAGTTACTAGATTCTCACCTTCAAACATCCAATTTTACAAAGTCAAAAATCGACAGATGCGTATACACACGTAAAGATGACTCAGAAGGTATTGCCTTCATGATAATTTACGTAGACGACATCCTCCTTGCAACTAATCGTCCTGAATGGGTTAATGAAATAACCACTCATTTTGAAACTCGTTTCACTAGGAAAGTTGTAAACAACCCTACCCATTTTGTAGGTTTTGAAATTGAAAGAATCGTGAATCACAAATAATTAAACTCACCCAAAAACAGCAAATTCAAAAGATTCTCCAGAAATTCAAAATGTGTGATTCAAATCCTTCCAAAACGCCTATGGAGACAGGCCTCAAATTAAGTAAATCTGAAGGCACAGATAACAAAGAATACAGGTCTATGATTGGTGCACTGTTATATGTATCTAGAGGCACAAGGCCAGACATATCTTTTTCAGTCAATTACCTGTCAAGATTTCAAAATTGTTCCGATGACACAAAAAAGAACTATGTACGGCGAATCATCCGGTACTTGAAATCCTCAATCGATCTTGCAATTGTCTATAGATCTAACTCCGAAGGCATATCAGCCTATGTCGATGCATCTTATGCCCCCGACATTGACGATCAGCCTATAAACATGTCTGAACTAGAAAAAGGAAAATCAATAACTGGATACCTAATTACCATGTATGGTGACCTAATAAATTGGGGCGTTCATCGCCAAAATATCCATGCTTCTTCATCTACAGCAGCTGAATTAATTGCTCTTCACGATTCTTTCGAGGACATTGAACTTGCTTGGCTTCTCAATCGTGAATTCTTCTCAATTGACACTCCAGTAACTGTCTATGAAGACAATATCTCTGTTATTCACGTCATCTCTGGAGGTGGTCAAAAACGTCTACGAGCTCTTATGATCAAATGTTATGGACTTGCTCAAGCCTATAATGACAAAATTTTCATATTTAAACAAATAGCTACTGAAGATCAACTAGCTGACTTACTCACAAAAGCCTTATCCAGTAAGCAGCACATTTCACTTACACATAAAATCCTAGAATCCCCAAACTGTGATCCATAAAAAATCAACTCCATTTCCAAAATTTTGTCTGAAACCATCACAAAAACATATTTTACTTATATTTATCTAATTTTGCATGTTACCATATTTATTGTATTTTACTCATATTTATTAATCAACATACTTACCATAAGCGTCCAAATCAGTTACCATTTTATATATACACTTTTTCAATTTTTAAAATTTATATTTTTGTATTTTTGTAACTAAATGTAATGAACTTTTTAAAACACTTTAGTAATATCCGCAGTCGTGATCGGTTCAAAAGATTGTAGGGGGGTGTTGAGACCACCAATCCTTCTCCCCTCTCACTCCTACGAACACACGATCACATATCGAACACATTTATTTATATCTATTCGCGGCTACACTGATATACCACTTCCGCCGCTCACTCGTTCATTTCCGTTACCGTTCGTTCGTTACTCTAAAAATGTACTTTACTTAAATTATGTAACTTATGAAATAAACATTCACTTCTTGGACGTAACTTCACTCAAATCTTTCTTTTCTGTTACAACTCCAGTCCTCAACCTCTATAACTAGCAACAAAATATCGATATAACTATCAGTCACTATCGATATAAATATCGAGCAAACTGGGTTTTTTAGCGAAGCATCTGCGCTAGAGTTTTTGCTTATAATTTTTATGAATTTTTTTTAAATCTATCGTATTACTCAGAAATAAGTTATTAATAATAATAACTATGTAAATTTTTCAAGATATGGGCCCATCCTATTTTTTTTTTGTTTTAAGTTGGCAATAAACGAATCCTTGATCGTAATTTCAAATATTGATGGAGTATAGAAACGAAGTATATATTGTTTTCTGATATGCCTTATAAAATAAAATCGCTGAGTCATGAAATTTAATTTTTTAAAAACACGTACGGTCTACGGTACCTTACCTAGCTGTTGTAAAACGTGGCTTGTATTTTAGGCATTTCAAAAAATGAATACATCTTCAGCTTTTGTTTACCGCTGAAATCTTGTATACTTACCCACAAACACGCATAATTATAATTTCTGAAAAATGAAACACATAGATTCTTAATTTCTATAAAACATTATTTAGTTCTTAAATTTTAGCTTGAGAAGTATCCAAAATAATGCACATTCCATTGTTGTCAAATTGATTAAGAGTCGAGCGGAACAAGGAGTCGGAGATAAAGGATGCAGAAATTTGAAGAAAATAATGAATCAATTCTTTTTATTACTGCTAAAGGTTTTGATTATCGTTTTTCAAACAAGAATTTGACTGGATTTACAGCAGTTGTTAATGTAGCTGTACAAACTGAAATCGGGCAGAGGAAAAATACCTATCGTCCTAAAATGCTTGTTCGGAATATCTGCAACTTGCGCGGGTAGGTAGGTAAAAAGTAATTTTATCAGTTTCATGTTCTAAAATAAGAATCTAAAGACCAATTTTGTAATTAAGTATTTGTTGCAAAATTCCTACGTATTTTCATTAAATTTTTGTTCAATTATCTAAAGCCTAATTCGTTCTTCAAAAGAACTAAACTCCTGTCAGATCTGGTTCTATATAAAGGCTACCTTTCGTGTAAATTTTAGCTTTATGCCTACTGCAGTTTTTTCAAAATAGTAAACACAAAATTCGGAGGATACATGCATAAATAAACCTACCATTAAAAAAAAAATACGTCAAAACAATAAAATGGTACAAATCGTTTTCTTTCCTCACGAAACGAATAATATTCATCATCCCCAACCCAAATCTTTTTGCGAGGTCAATTTTAATACATTTTTGCAAGAAAACTGGGTGAAAGTCACTTTGTTCTTGAAAATAAGACCGCCGAAACAAAAAAAAAAGATTTGAGCAAGTTAAGAAAAAAATACATTAAAAAACCTTCATCATTATCTAGCTGAATTTTTTTCTAAATGAAATATATGTTATAACATAAATAAAAGAAAAGGAAGAATATTATGTGCAAATGAAGAATTATTAATTTATACAGGTAGGTACCTACTTAATAGCAACAAAATATTTAAAAAGTAGGTAAATTAGGTTTTCACACTACATATTATGCAATGTAAGGTCAATACTTTTATAAATTTGAGAGAGATTTAGGAAATACAATAGGCCTGATTCAAAAATTTGTTTTTTTTTTCAATTGATTTATGAGTAGCTATACCATAATAGACCAGGCTTTGTGAGCCGTGGCCTACGGGCCACATTGCGAGTCGATTTGAGAAAAAAGAAAAGAAAAATATGGAGAAAAAAGTGAAAAAAATAAATTTAATAGGTACGCCCACCGGACTACTCATAGACGAATTTATAAGGAAGGCCAGGAGAATTAGCTCCCGCAGAACAGACATTTAGCCCCCCCCCGAGGCTTTTTCAAAAAAGAAAAAGTAGTATCTAATAGTAAGAAAACCCCGCAAAGTTAATGAGGAGGAACTGTCTTTTCACCATCAGTTTGTAGGAGGAGGGTACTGAGGTCCCAAAAATATTTCGATAACTTCGTTAGTGGCAAATTATCATTTTTCTGTTAAACCGTCTCGATAATTTGTGGACCGGATCTCTTTCTTTTAAATTTGCTTCTTGGAGGATGGGAAAGACAGATCTTTGAAAGACAGGGTTGGGCGACAGATAAAACTTTATCGAGACTTAACCCTCCCTACCAAACGTTACAATCAAAATTTGCGTATGGGACTACGAGAGATAAAAATAATAGTATATGTAATGTGCATGTTCGCAACAACAAACACATGCGTCAGATTAATTTTTTTTTTTTCAGTACTATAAGTTTATGTAAAAATAAATTAGAAAAATACAAACTATTTTTATAATCCAAGAAACGTAAAAAATAGTATTACATTTCAAGTGCTCCTCGTCAACGAGTAGAAAATGTTAATTAATTTTAATATTTCTAGAGTTTGACTTTATTTTAACCTTTAAAATTTTTTCAAAGAGCTCAAATTTAATAATTTCAGTTGTTTCAGTTCAAAGTCACGTGTAGATAAGAAAGACTACGGTTAAATTAATTTTCTTGACGTGTAGGTAGGTTTCCACTTTCATGGTAGAAAATTGTCGAATCACGAAATTAATGATAGGCCTGTAACGTAAATTTATTGTACTTTCACAGCGTAGAGTAAATTTTCATTTCCAAGATAAAAGAATGGGTTGCCTGCTGGCAGTCCTTGTCGACGAGGAACTTTCAATGTTTATAAAAAAAACAAATGACGAAAAAAAGAAGAGTTTACTCGTACATTTCATAGAAATAAGAGTTTTCGAGGTCGATAAAAATAGAAAATAGAAAATAATACTGAAAAATTACATAGAAAAAAAAATGAAAACCAGTAAGATATTATTAAATCGAACGTACATAATTATGTAACATTTTTGGCTCTTGTTTTCTGTGTAAGAGCAGTAAACTGAAGAAACTTGTTTAAAGTATAGGCCTCCAAGTTTTAAATATGACAGAGACTAAGCCGAAAGGGGACATAATATGACAAAGTCCTCAAAAACCTTGTGAAGTTCCTTTCTCAGAAAAAATTAAGGAATAGGTAAGTGATGTTAAAAAAATTATAAAAAAATAATTCTACTTATTTTAATTTCAGGAAAAAATGACATGACCTTGAGACTCCCATAAGTTTTATTTTACCTTCGACCCTAAAATGAGGAACTATTTATGCTAATTAAATCAAAGAAAGGGTAAATTTAAGTTCCCTCATTAATCTAATGAATTTTCTTTAAGCAGGTTCTTCGAAAATATATTAGGTAATTAATCCGCAGAATAGATTCTTTTAAAAGTAATGATATTCTCCCAGAATAAAATGTGATAACGTTTTCAGAAGCATCAAATGAAATTTAAAATTCTTTGAGAAAAAATAGACACCAAAATTTGTAATTTTGTCGTGGATAATAACATGAAATTTGAAATTTGGACAAGGTTAATCCACGGATGTATACACTATATGTATAACCTACATATGTAACTTGCCTATTTTCAGCTACCTACGCTTCCTCTTATCCCACAAAAGTAATCAAATTGTAATCTGTAAGTAAAAGGTAAAACTGATAAGGATTTGCATAAGTTATGAATACAAAATACCTCATTAAACATTTCAAAAAAATTAATTTTTTTGCCTTGTAACAATAAATTTTGGCATCATGATTCAATCTTGAAGGTTGATAGAACATGTGCATTAAATATGACATCAGAACACACATTGATAAAAATACAGCACTTATTTGAAAATAGCATTTTATTCATAAGAAATGCACTGTACACAATTTTTTGCCCACCAGTAGGATAATCGATGCAACATCATGACACGCCTCATTGTTTCACAGCTCAACATAGTGAAAGCAGGCAACTTATCTAGGTTATACATATAGTGTTTATATCTTCGACCATATACTAGATAGACTGGCTATGGAAATGGAAATTAAAGCACACATTAATGACGTCACAATGTGGCAAATGCATGTTAAATCCAATAAGGTTTTTTGAAGAAAAAAAAATCAAAAAAGTTTTAAAAAAAACTCCAACCTGGCTAAAATCAACTTCAAAAACCTGGAAATAACAACAGTATAACCGTATAACCTGGGTAAAACAACTTCTTGCCATAATGTGACGTCACACTTCGTATTTATCACTGCTTCAATGGGAAACATTGTACAAGACCAGTCTATCTAGCATATGGTCGAAGGTTTATATCTGTGGGCTAATCTGAAAATTCACATAATAATTCATTAAAAGACAGATGTTAGTAAATGAAGTGAATTCTCAGTTGGTAGGTAAGTACACATAATAGGCACAGTATGTATTTATAACATTGATTTTCCAATTTATGAGGTATTTAGATAATGCTTTACGAAGAAAACGCTAACAGTAAACAAAAGATTGATAACTTCGGGATTTTAGGCAGAAGCAGCCCTATGTCTTTAGCAATATTAATTTTTACTTTTAGTTTCGTTTTCTAGAAATAAATTTTTCTTAGTAACGTACGATCGGAGGAAATAATGAAATAATAGTAGATTATGCGACAAGAGCGAAAAGTATGCGATTACAGAGGGTGAAATTTGCGGAGCGAGACAAAAGCCGAGTGACGTAATTGCCTAAGGTAACGCATACTATCCAATCCTGTCGCGTATACTATTTTAATTTTAGACTTTAATAATTGTTGGTTTCGTAATACAAAATTAATAACACATTCAACAGTCAGAAGTATCTAATTATTTAATTGTAGGGAAAATTTGTTTACCATATAGGTGCGGAAAACAGTCGTTTTCCACCCCTGTTGTTTCTTACATATTGCTAGCCTGCAATTTACTGTTTTCTAACGCAAAAACATCGGATGTATGACGTATTTTCCACTCGTCTAAAATTAAAATGCTTTTATACCATTCTACTGCCCAGAGTATACAGGGTGATCTGTTTATTACGACCCCTTTTTTGTTCTTCGTCTTTGAAGATGGAAAAAAGTCGTCCAATTCGACTCCCCTCACTTTTAAGTATTGATACGAAAAATATTGGTATTTTTCCCAAGAAGTATCGATACCGTTTTACTGCCAAAATGTCGAGGTTACAATGAGATTGAAATATTCCGACACAACCCTTTCAGTGTTTGTAAGTTTTATTTTTATGGATCTTAAACAATTTATCATTTAACAGCGGATATTCTTATAGGTAGTCGAAATCTCATTGCATCAATCATTTATTAGTGAGAAATCAGATATGGGAAAAATATCAATATTTCACGCCACTACTTTTTAGTGTATATTTTGAATCTATCATTCATTAGAAATTGTTTGCAACTCCTGCAAACACCAAAAATAATAAGTGTCTAACTTTGTTTTTTTTTTTAACGAGAACTCCCATTTTTCACTAGATTTTAAAATTAAAGGAAATTTCATGAAGATTTGGAAGGTCAAACATCAAAATCAGTCAAGTATTGACGAAGATAAGCTAGTTCAAAAATTATCTCAATCAGTACAATTTACAAAAAAGCATAGGCAGCAGCATTTACATTACGTTGTTGCTTCGACTGTCGCTGTGGAAATTGGTAAGTGAATTTCTTAATTTAAGTAATTTTCAAACTGCGTCATATCTTCATTAATAGGTACTTGACTGATTTTGATGTTTGTGGGACCGCTGAGAGCAGGGAGGAAAAAGGGGATTTCCTCGGGCCCAGACTTATAAAAAGGGCCCAGGGGGCCCACTCCAAATGCATACATAAAATAAAAACTGAAAAATCGATTGTTTGTTAAAATAATTACGTTGACCTTTGGAACCGTTTTTTCTATCTCCAGTCCTGGATATTTGACCAGTTAATATTCATTAATTTTCTCTGGTTTTTAAATCTAAAGCCAAAAATGGAGGCTATCATTTGAAAAATCGAAATTATATCAAGGTTTTGGTATTTACAGGAGTCGTAAATAATTTCTAATGAAAAATTCAAAATTTAGGTACGTCAAACAGTGAGGGGAGTCACCCTGGATGACTTTTTTCTATTTTCAGAAACAAATAAAAAAAATTAGAGCGTAGGGCCGCATATTCTATTCAAATGGCATATTTCACCGAGTTTTGCATTGCAGTTTTAATGCCTAGGTACCGTTTACTGGTTAAATATTGATGAAAAACGAAAAAAATAATTTTTTATATGATCATAAGTCAAAGGCATTTTTGGGTATCCTTCGTAACCAAAAACTATGATTTTTATCAATTTATGATTGTCAGCATTTTCATTACTAACTTATAAAAAATTCATAGAAATAAATGGCGGAACGATCATCTTAAAGACCTAAATAAAGTGATAGCACATGACGTCATTTGTCATTATTTGTCGCTAAACGTATCGGGACCAAGATAGGCAATGTGTATTCAGTACATACGGTTTGTATTTTTCCATGCCCTTGCGCCAAATTTTAAGGGGCTAGAATAGGCAGACGTGTATTTTGTTCGACGTGCAATCGCTCTTGGTTTTCTATTAATCTGTACATCTAGGCTAAGTTAACAAGTTCTCAAATTAACTTAGCCGCCATTTCGATTTCATTTCTTTATCATATAGATATTATCATTTCGTAAGCAAGGATCAAAATGGCGTTCTAGTATGCTCAATTGCTCATAGTTATACCTGGTCTCAACTAAATCATTTGTGTTCGAGCACGTCCGATGAATTAGAAATCAAACCGTATAAATAGCATTAGCTGATCAAAATCGGATTAATGCCTTATCCCTCCTCGCATCCATGCTAAAAATTTAAATTAATTTTAATTATAATTCGATAGGTACCGAAATATTCGTATTTCCTGTTTCCATACCAGTAAAATCGAAAGTGTAAAAATGATTTAAGCATTTTTCTAAAAAGCAGCATATAAAGAACAAAGTAAAAGAGGTTGTTTTCGAGATTCATAAACTGCGAATGCATGTCCCCGAAGACGAATATTTACGTTTTATTTTCAAACGTAAGTCTTGTCAAATTCGATATTATTATTTTTTTTTTTACATTGTATTTTTTAAACCGAGCTTAAACGATTAAGTAAGCATTATTGTATTTGCGCTGGAATACAGTGATGTTCTTTTCGTCTCCCAAATTTTACTCTCCTTTTCGATGTGTAAAGGAGAAATCTTTTATTCTCCGGCGTGTAATAATAAGTCCGTAAATTCTGATGAATAGTCTATTCTTTTATAGCTTTGAGTGGGGTGAGTTTTTTCTCTTTTTTCTTTTCAGTTTCATTTTGTTTTTTGTTTCTGGCTTCTATTTATCTCATGTGTTCTTCATTTATTTTTTCTTCCTTTGTTAAGATACCCAGACTGTTTGTATTGTAATGAAAAGGTTCAGAACGAATGCTGATGGGCTAGGTACCTAATTTTATGTTTGTTGGTATTCGAAACGAAATTGCAATTAAATGAAGTCCATAGGCACTAAGCTCATAGGATCGTTGTTTATATTGCTTCAAAATTATCAATTAAAAAATTATTTATTTTTATTCGGACAGCAAACAGGCATATTGTATAGTGAGTAGAGAATGTATAAAAATTAAGATTTTTGGTGAATGGTTTCACTTTCTTATGTTCAGTATCAGCATAGGAAAGAACGGGGGTCGTTGAGCTGTATATCGTGATAAGCATCAGTGGCGTGATTGGTAAAATCAAGATTCTGGGGAGGGTTTTCAACCAACAAATTAGGAAGTACTCGTTCGTTTACCATAATTAGAGGAAGGTGTTAAGTTTGGTTTTTAGGCACTGGACTCCCCTCTTCGCTAGGCCATTGATGAGCATAATTAGTCTTGCATTTTTTCAGACTAATACCAAGACCATCTATGCCAGAACAAGACCAAGACCAACGATGGAAAAACAAAACCGAGACCGAGATTCGACTCAGCTATTCCAAGACCCAGATTAAGAGTAGGGCAAGTATGTTCATACGCCATTTCGTGTGAAAATAAGCTTATGGGTATGTTCATTTGGGACGGGTCAGAAATTTTATTTACTCTGTTTTTTGAGGTTGACGTCTTTCTTTTCTCTTCAACAAAAAGAACTCTCAATAATTAAAATAATATCAAATCAATTATTTCCAAAAAATTTAATTAAATTTTATAAAATTTTTCTCATTTCTCTATTGAAGTAGGCATATCTATTATGAATCTTTATGCGCACAAAATGGCGAATGAGTACACTCTCCTTTATACCGCATTACCAAGAGTACGATCCATTTTTTGACCTTCATTTTTAAGTCAAAGTACTGTGCACAGTTAAATGTGTTGAAATAAAAAGCTGAGCAAAGGTACATCGGCACAAATAGTATTTCACATTTTGAGAAAGGGGTGAAAAATTGGATGATCATTTATTTTTATGCTCTTTTTTTTGCTGGTAACTTTTGAAATTTGAGAAATTTTGCATCTCTGGAACCATCTGTCCTCTATCGTGTATTTATTGTAAACATTTTCCAAAGTTCTTAAGCGACAACCAAAAAACAAAATCCAAAATTTTTTAGGCAGACCAAAATTTATTTTTTTGGGGGTAGGCCCCTCTGGCATTACTGCTATTTGCTTCAATGCATATAGTTATGCAATACAGCTCATCTTTCTGGCCAACAAATAGCTGCTTAATGGAATTAAATATAGATACCAATTTTCGGAAAATCTTTTAGGTATTTCAAAAAATGAGCATGAAGGGACTCAAGGGCGTAGATACATCCATCGTACGAGAAAGATTCACATATTTTTGGCCATATTTTCTGCCCCCTCATCTAACAACTCTATCATTTACACTGAAAAACCTAAATTATTTTTTATGTCAATTTTTAATCAAAGCTAAGAAGGTCTAGACCCCTAGGATCTTCCCATTCTCTATGCTCATGAAAAGACTTAAATTAAATTTACTAATAAATTACTTTCACGCCTGCGTATTATTATGACAATGGTCCACAAAAAGTTTTTCTTTACGAAATCCAAGAAAATATTTTGAGATAACTTCCAACTTAAGTTCACTCGAATTCTCATCATTTGAGTTTAAAGTTTCATGATTAGAACCCTAATTACAAATATTATCGCAAAAACTGAAATCCTAAAGAATGTTGAGTAGAAATTTTCTCTTAATAACCGATTTTATTTTTTGAAGGTTTTTTGTGAATTCTCGATACCTACACACATTTAGAATGTGATGAATTCGAGATATTATGTGTTTACAACACAAGCTGTAGTCTATAATTTATATTCTACTGACTCTACTTCAAAACTTATTTCTAGTAAATATTGACTTGACTACACAAAACAGATGACGTAAAGAAACATTTTATCAATATTTTTCTCAAGAGCTCTACCTACATATAAAATTCTTTCGGTTTGTAGAAAGAAGCTAGGTAAGGTAATATTCTAACTGAATGAAGTTGTTTTTATCCACCCCTTCCACCATTGATATTAAATTAATTTTTATAAAACCTTGAATTGTTCAAATAGAACATAAAACACGTACATGTAAAAGAATAAATACATACTGATTGTATTGTACCGTCAATGGGCTTTAAGGATTAAATATAGTAGCACCCAGTGGCGGATTAAAGTGGGAATGGTGCAATGGGGATGGTTCACCTCGGTTTCTTCAACAGAGGATTCCCGTACTGGTTGAAATAAAATTTAATCAGAGAAAAATTGTGTTGGTATGTCTACTTGACGAAAGGGAGACGGTAACATCTGTAAGCCCCTTCAACAGGGAAGTTTGATAACCACCTATTTCCACCAATCAAACGAGAAAATTTCACAAAAATCGAATTTCAGGACATCAATTTTTATGACACCCATTTTCACGAATCCACTTTCCCTTTCAGAAATTTTTTTTCTAGTAAGTGGTAGGTGAAGTGGGTAATTAAAAAAAAATTAACTTGATTTTCGTGAACATTGGTGGATCTAAAGGGTACTAAGTATCTCAACAAAATTTAATCCGGTTTTTTCGTCGAAAACGCTTTTTGGGCCTTCTTAGCATAACCTCATAAAAAATTATTATGCAAAAATTTAAAATAAATTAAATTGGCCTTTCAATCATTTTTTACCAGGACTTTTTTTTTTTTAGATCCGTCACTATTTGTGAAATTTTCTTGTCATGAAAATGGTCGTTGTGATTTTTGATTCGTGAAAATAAATGGTAATCGGGTAGTTTCATTTTGGCACCAACAAAATTTATTTAGAAAACCAAAAGGCTTTCAAACGAGAACCCACTTGGGTGAGAATGTTTTCTACCAGGCATACGTATGAGGCTGATAAGAAATAAACCCCTATTTTGTCTTATTCTTATTATGATGTACTGAATATGCCAGTGTTCAAACATCATTTCCCAAGTCAAATGGGTCTTGTAGAACTCATCGAAAGATGCAAAAAAGTTCCTATTAAATCCTTTTTGCTAAACATTGTTGTTTCAGAGATACAGGTCTTCATATGCACGTGTCAAATAGGTTGCATATTCATTCATTTGAATGAAAAATTTACAAAATATGGAAGTAAAAAATTGCGGGTTCGAATCCAAGTAGCGGAACATTTTTTTTTTCATCAGAATTTCAAAAATCATGTACAATAGTCATGTCAGAATTTCAAAAAATTTCTTCCGATTTCAAATAAATTTAACTTAGTTAGTATTGAAGATAGGGATGTGGTCAAAAGAACGTTTTTTAATGTACTCGATGTATGATAAAATGCACTCATCGGTACTCATCGAAAATCAAATTTAAAGAATATTTTGAATTTCCTCATTTGATTCAACTATGAAAATTTTGAAAGTCTCGTAGCTCTGAGACAACCAATTTCAAAGCCCATGTTAACAGGAACTTTTTCTTCTCTCGATGAGTTCTACAAGACCAATTTAGTTTGGGAGATGTATTTTGGACACCCTTTACACACGTATGTATCATAAATAATTATATTATAGTAATAAATAATAAACAAATAATAAACAATGTAACTGAATGTAAAGAAGACTAGTACAAAATGGCCGTTCATCTCTTATCGCCTCCATACGCATACCAGGTATTAAATAGCCTTAACCTTGGGTCTTATGTTAGGCACTTTGTCCGCCATTTGTTCCATATAAATTAATAACTAAAACCCTTTAAAAGTTTCTAGCGTACAGTGAGTGTAGTGTTTAACCAGTGGCGTCGCTAGAACATAATGTTTTGTTTGGAGAGGGGTTGGTCAGTAGTGGATTCAGAGTGGCAATTAGTGGTAGTTTTTCTAAGTGGCGATGCCTCTTAGTGCGAACGAAAAGAATAAAAAATATTTTCAGACAGTTTTTCCTTATTTTAAAAATTCTTAACTTCTTATTTAGGAATTTTGAAGGGGACATGCCCTTATTCCCCTTCCCCTAGATCTACCCTTGATTTTGGGTAAATTTCCGTAGGCAACAGCCTAATTTTAGATTATTTAAAAAAAAAAATGGAAGATATTCAAAAAATTTCGAAAGGCTTTGACCCTAAACCTCCCTTCCATTCTTACGCCATTGTGTTTAACCTACACGACTTCCATCATTTCCATCGCCATATTTGAAACTATATCCGGTTTCTTATTTTTCTCATCATAATTGTATTCCACTGGTTCATAACCAGTTGGTTGTTTTGGAATGGACTCTGACTTTATGAAAAAAGGTTTACGAGCTTCTCGCTGGGCAGATTCGTCGATCTGAATTCGCAAAGGGGTTTCAACGCCAGTTACATACATTGCAACTACAAAATACAAATGTTCTCCTATTCTGAAGCGAGAGTACACAAAGACTGCCTGCTTCTCGAATGACTTCGAATAGTAAAATTCTTCAACATATTCTGAAGATACATTTTTGCACTTGGCCGACTTAACGCAAGTTGGACACATTATCGTGTCTTGTGACTCTTTAGTGCCACGGTAATCTTCGCAGATCATCATCAATGGTTTGGTTTCGCACTTAAACTCGTTATCATGTTGTTCGTAGTATTCGTTGTACTTAAGGTTTAAATTTACGGCGAAATATTCGTCTAATAAAAGTTCCTTACAAGCTGCAGTCTTAGCTACTTTCGGTAAATCACAACCCTAATCAATGGCATTGCCTGGAAAGAGGAAAGGAAAATATTTTTTCTGATATTAGCACTTTATGGTCATTTTTGGCATAAAAATTCAATGCATATCGTTGAAAACAAAAACGATTTTCTTACCCTCGTTTACCTTCCGGCCATTCATGTAGATGGATTCAGTAGCTGGTTCTGGCTTATGGTTTATTTTCAGACTGTCTCCCAAATGCAATATCGATTGAAGGAAAATGGTAGAAATTAATGCCCTGAACCGCATCGTTGTTGAGTAAAAAAAACGAAAAAAAAAAGTACAAGAAAATCGTAATCTTTTTACAACTTTCAACGAATTCTTTAAGTGTTATTTTTCTTTCTGTACCATTTTGGAAATAACGATGTGCTACTGAATATTACGGGTTTTTTTTTTTTTTAGTGGTTTTTTTATGTTTACAGTCAGCCAACATAGATCAATATGTAGCATATGGTTCGAACGCTTCGAACCGGTGCTAAATAAATAAAAAAATAATATCTTGATCGATTTTATTTCCTCGATCACGACCTTGAATGAAAGAAATTCACGAAGAACCGAATCCCAGAAAATCAAAACTATTGATTTAGACACAGGGCCCTAACAAGCCACCTTGTATCACATGGAGCAAATCCAATTCCAGCTGAGGTAGGATTTTGGACATTGTGGTTTTCTTAAGGCCAGTGCAACTGTAGTAAGCGAACCAGGGTGGATAAATCCCCAAACACTAGTAAGCAATGGTAAAGAAAACATATTAAAGAATAAAGAATGAAGATCATTTCTATGGTCAACATCTATTTCTTCCATTACTCGATAATTCTGATATATCCGGAATAATCCTGGACAGTCAGGTCGAGTATCGTTTTGCAACTCATTTTTAAACATGCGATCGAGCTTAGCCATATGCCTGAGGAAAGGAACTCGCGTGTATGATTTCCAAGTTCAAATTTTATGCCACTATTTCCGAGTTTACCCCATTATAAAAGTTCAAAATTTCATGTTAAAAAAGAATATTTGTAGTATTGAGAATGAATAAAATTCATAAAATCAATTAATAAAATAAAATATGTTGAGTTTCTTCTCTAAAAACATTCATAAATAAAACAAGAGTTTAGACAACAATGAAAAGTGTTAAAATTTTTATAAAGAAAAATTTACGTCTGTCTTATAAGAAGAACAGAGCGAGAAAAAAAAAGTAATTTCAAGAGAGACATGTAGATCCAGTGTATTGACGATTGGAAAACAGGGGAAAATGGAAGGAAACAGTGTGATTGAGAGAGGTGGAAAAATAGGTTTTTGTGAAAGTTCATTTTCAGGCATGAAATTTCCACACCACTCTTTGAAATCGCAGGAGACCCAGCGAGTGGTTCAATCCAAAAACAGACCCTAAATTTGAACTCAACGCCTCAAAAAACTTATCCAATGATGTATTACTCAATAATATGAGAAAATATCATCGAAACACCCTTTTTGGATCCACAAAGAGATTAACGATGGTTTTTATACGAAAATGGGCCGTGAGTTGAACTCAGCGCTTTAAAATATACGTATTTTATTCATAGCAGTTCTTGATAAACGGTATAATAATAAAAAGAACAACAATGGCAGAGGATAAATGAAATGTCTTTTTATAAGTTTATACCCACCATAGAATGTCAGCGATGAGCCAAAAGTTGCACGCCGAAAGTTGCATCTATCCGTATTCATGTTTTGATTTATAAATCCTAGTGTTGCAAATCACATGAGTAGCAGTAACTTACTTTGTGATGTGTCACAGCCTATTTTTTGCAATATCAACCCAAAAAAGTTTCACCTAGAGGTAAAAAAAAATACAAAAATTATCAGAAACTTGTCTCCCATTACGAAATTTGTGAGAGGTGTGTAGAAAGTAGTGGACGCGGGGGGAAATAAAACTGCGCGCGCATGGTCAAAATGCCAGTGCATAAAGTGAATTAATTTGTAAGTGCGCAGGTGCAAATTCTGAAATTTTCGGCCCAGTGTTGAAATTTATAAATACTTAATACGTATAAAAACGTTTATTTTGATGGGAATGTTACAAAAAAAAAAAAAAAAATAAGCTAGGGGTAGATATATATGACTTATAACACAAATTGTTTCTGGATGACATTTAGGTATATGCGTGTATATATATATATTTGCTAAAAATTAAATTCGAAAAATCTAGGTAGTTTCTTAAATTTTTTTTGTCACACATCCTCCTAAAAAAGAGAATTATATCTCCCCAATAGTTAATTTATGGATTAATCAGGGTATCTACATATCAAGTTAGATACCTACTTGAAGTTCATGGTGAACCTTTATGAAGTCAGCGATGTGGAATATTCGATCGTGGTAAATTATCTTTCAAAACAATTTCTGCAGCAGACTATTAAAATAGAATTTTATTGGATTTGAAGACAAAATTGACTAAAAACTATCAGTTGTGTCAATGTTGAAGCAACGTTAAATTCTTTTTGAACCCTCTCTGCATCAAATTCAAAAAAACTTGAACCGAAGAGAACAGAAAATCAAATCGCCTACTTTTTTATTTTTGAAGGATTTCATCAATTCAGCTTTTTTTGACACGCGTGCGCTCATCATTGAACAAAATTATTCTAGTATAATTATGGGTACCCTATTTCGTAGTTATGAAAGAAAAATTTAATCACCTTTTTCCCCACTATTCAGCTCTGCTTATGGTGTCTATGGAAGAAGAAAAGTATGTATAAAATATACCTATACCGTAAATACATAGTATACTTAATGCTGAACACGTCAAAATTATTCTCGTTGAAGTATATTTTCATCACGTAAATGCGGAAAATGGGTGAAAAATACGAATAAATAAATAACGGATGCGGAAACTTTTTAATTATTCTTTTTTTTTCTTTTCTTTTCATTTCTTTTCTCTTTACCAAGATCTTTTCTCTTTTTACGTCTTTCACTTTCATTCTTTTTTCTTTTCTTTTTTTTTTTTCGTCACGAGTTTCGAAAGAAGAAAATATTTCAGGATATTAAAACATCTATAATTTGTTAACGAACATCTTTTATCTACTTTTTCCTCACCGTTTCTTTCTCGACTGTTGCTGCTTTTTTTAAATTTTTTTTTTACCTTTTATTTTTTTGTTTTGAATTTTTCTTTTATGACACTATTTTTTTTTCTCGATCATGTAATTAAATTTGAGTGAAAAATATTGTTTATCGGTTCGAAGTATTTTTCATTTTATAAGGTATTCCCCCACTCGATCATTTTTTTGTTGAAATATTTGGTCAAAATGATCGGTGAAACCACAAAACTAAGATAGTAGGTATTTATAATTTTTCATTTTTTTTAGCTTTGTAATTTTTTAAAAAATATTAATACGAAGAAATATTTTGAAAGTTATATGTTGATAATGCAGTTACAAGTTTTTCCAGTGTTCGTTGGCCGATGTGAAAATTCTAGCGATTGAGTGGGACGTATGACGTCGTTTTAAGGCAATATTAAATCACTAAACGTGAAATAAGTGTACAACAACAAAAAATTACGAAAGTGAAAAAAAGTTTTTCAAATAAAATTAAAGAGTAAAATGTCTTTCGTTTCAAGATTGAAAACGAACAATTCTGGTCCACTTTGGCTCTAAAAAGTATGATTCAAAATTTCAGGACAACCCTTAATGAAGGACGCAATTTATAGTGAGTGCGTGGGAGTCCCAGCTTCGTTTAACAAGTCGATAGATATTATATTAAGTATTTTTTCTTTACAAATTAAAAAGACTGACATTTCAAATTTCTGAATTTTTCTTTTGTTCTAATTCCGTTAATTTTGAAAACTGGCAAAACATGTTCGTGTGATTATTTTTCGCCACAATCAGTATTAACATTTTTTGTCGCAGTCAAAAACTGTATTCCGTTGATTAACGTTTCGAATGTCAGCAGTTGATAATACTGTGTTTTTTCAATATTAGATAAGACAATAGCGTCTTCAATGTGGGAATATGCAACTTTTTGTACACGAATTTTTCTCACGTTCCATCGAGTACTGTCCGTATCTGCGGACTTGTCAAACCAAGTTGGGACTCCCTGACAGAGGCCCAGCAAGGGAGGTGTAGGGGGTATGACACCCCCTATTGCCAATTTTGTTGCAAATTTGTTGTAAAATTTGACTGATGTAAAAATTGACTTGTAAAAATTATTAAATTAAAAGCAAAATGATAAAAAAATTTGTTTGAGAAAAATAATTACGTGTGAGAATACAGAAGACTGATGTTCATTGAACCTTCGCTCTAAAAACATATTATCTATGATGACAAAATCCAACAAATCAAAATCCACCTCACATTTTTACATTATCTAGATATGAGAAATTTTTTAATCTCTGCTCACTAAATTCTCTCATCATTGCTGCTTTAATGAAGAAGAAATGTAGGTAGCTTCAAAACTTCCATATCTACGTTCAATATTCACTTCCTCCTCCTCTACTTCTTCATCGTTATCATCCACACATGTATCCTTGAAATAACAATTTTACTTGAAGTACCAGTAAATGTATTATGATGATATTAATAATTCACCTTCTTCTATCCCAAATAATATTACCTCTTGTTTTCTCTTCTTCCTTCTATTAATGTTTCTATGGTAAATAGGTAAAGATTGTTTTAATTCCTTCTATCAATATTAATATAATCTAATAATTTCCATCTAGCCACCAAAAAGAAGAACTTAATAAGTAACATTTATACTAATTGATCTCTCGGTGGTGATTAATACACTATTGTTCTTCATTTTTTCATTGAACAAATTCTTTAACCACTTGAATGTTAAGAGGGGTAAATTTTGAATTTATTTATGTTTTTGTGTAATACATCAATGAGTAGGTATGTTTTTTGGAGTACTGATTTCAAATTTGATGTTTGTACTTCTATTTGACCCATTGTTTGACCCCCAGGGGCCAATTTTGAGTTTATAAACTTTATTATGTGATACATCATTATGTATTTTTTGGAGATTACTGATTTCAAATTTTACATTCATTTTTTCATTCAACTTATTCTTCAACCCAAAGGGGCTGTAAAATTGGGGAAAATTTTTAATTCATATTTGATTTTATTATAGGTATTATAGGAGTAGTTTCTTAGGGTGCTCATTTCAAATTTGATGTTGTGGCTTCAAAATTGGCTAAAGTTTGATTTCTCATATTTTATTATGTGATACATAAACTAGTATTTTTTTTAGGATAGTACTTCAAAATTTGATTATTTTTGTTTACATTTGAAAATGAAAGATAATAGGTAACTGAAGCAAAAATTTTCTTCATCACTCAAATAGCCTGTTAGCAGGACAGGTTTTGTTGATTGTTTACATAATTATATGTGGCAATGTCTTTTAAATCTTTTTAAAACTACTAATATAAACTGTTTCTTATTCTCAAATATCAGTTTTCAGGATATAAAAAAATTCAGGGGAAGAGGGAATGTGAAAAGAAAAGAAAAAGAGAGCATCAGTAGGCTGAATTACATTTAATGTGATAACATTTTCATTTGTTTCTATTATCAAATTTTGATAACCAAAAAAATTAATTGATATATCTTGCCACAAACTATTAAAATTTTTTTCTTAGAATGGAATTTTCTTTTCTGCCCGATCAATTTTGGTAATACTATCGATATGTCGAGATTAAATTCAAAACACAGGGAAAATATTTCAATATTTTATCAATAATTTTGGAAAAAACATTGCAAAGAAGGCAGGAAAAATGACAATCAAATGTAAAACGCTACCTGGGTACCAAAAATAAAAATGTTATCACATTAAAAAATGGTTAATGATAAAAATTATATTTATAAACCAATTAATTATAGAATTATCCATAATTGCAACTTTCTTAACTGTACAACAAGTAATTATTTATAAAGAAGTTAGCTTAGGTATATATGTGTTTGTGTCTTTCTCTATGTACATGTGTATAAATTCATCCAAGTTTTCATTATTTGAATATTACACAATAAACTTTTTTTTTGCTTATTTGAAAATTTGGCTCTTTGTTATAAATTTCTCAATATTTGAAAAAAATATTATAAATTTTGAAAAACATGTTGTAAAAATTAAGCCATTACACCCTCCTAAGTGGTACTGCTTCGCTGGGCGCCTGCTCCCTGAATAAATTTATGGTACCTATATGTTCTTTTTTGTTTTGAATTTGTTTCATAAAATCAATGACGGGATGTGTGCCTAAGAGTTGCATGCTAAAGAGTAAGAAGTATACTTTTACTCTCTTCCTCTGAAAACTGAAAACTGTTAGAGCTGAGAACTAATATTTGCAACAGAACTTGTCCGGGACTAAAATATTAGTTGAGAACTTTTTTTCCATATCGAACATTTTGGCTATTATAACAATCAAATCATATTTCCTAGAATAGAACTTTCCTAGAGTACATTGCAAAGTTCATCAATGGGAGGGCCGGTGTACATAGGTACTTCATGTCACTTATCCAGAAAAGTAGTATTATTTTTGAAAGTAAGCAGGTACTGGGCACATCTCTTTTTAATAGGACTTTCTTCAATTATATCATAAAATTCGATTTAAAAACTCATGTTGTATGGTTCTTCGATTAACTGAAACATTTATTTTTTAATTTTATTGCTTTGCCCATTAATTTAGCTCGTCTATTACTTTAATTTATTATTAAAAGAGGACGTCAGTTCTGTTCAGTTTCTTACATCCAGTAAGCAGTTTCAAAATAAGTCTTCTTATCTCCATTGAATAGTCTTGGGCGTACCAGCTGGTAGCGATGTAAGATATAATGGTTGTTGAGTAATCTGTAAAAAAGATAGGGTACGAGAAAAGAAAAATAGAAGGCAATTTAAAAAAGTACCTAAATATTCAGTGTCACTTTCTACTTTACAAAAAAAAAAAAAAAAAAAAAAAAAAGATAAAGAAAAAAGAAAAGAAAAAAAGGATGATTCGTCATTCATTTAAGTAGTAGGAAGTTTTCTTTCGTTCTACAATTTTGCGCTACACAACATAATTAATGACTTTAACATTTTCTCATCGTCAACGAAGTAAATGATTTCTTTGTGAGATGAATTCAAGGCATCTCGTTGCTAGATCACTATCAATGGAACTCTTTTTGCGGAACACAATATTAAATAATAATAAATCCTTTTCTGATCGATAAAAAAAAAAAAAAATGAAAAAAAAATTGGAATAAGAAAAGGAAAAAAAAAAACAATAAAAAAATACAAATTTTTTTCTTTTTGCCATTTCTTCGGGAAAGCAACGGAAATTAGTTTTTTAATTCATTACAGTCCTACTGCGAATCGCTTCGTTCTTTCGAGTTATGTTTTTGTAAAGTTTTTTGTTTCTAGATTAGTATTGTATGGGTGTAAACTGTGAACCAAGTGCAGATACGGAAAGAGGCAGTAAGCTGGGTGGGTAGGTTCAGATTTGTGGTTCAGTCGAGACAATGTGTTTGATGAGTGACCAGAATTTTTGCCCCCTTATGAAAATTTTACCTCAGAAAAATTCATTAGTTGTTGAATTTCGCCGTTCAGTCTTAAAACTAATCTTAATTAAGGAAAAACATGCAATTTTGCAATTTTTCTACAGGTAACTTTTTAAAGATATTTTTTTAATTTTTATGTTAGCTAGTTTTCAACTTCCTTTTTTTTTTAAGTGTGTACCCACACGCAAGTTGTTTTACGAAATGTCTGGTATACGTCATAGTAAAATACTAACGGAAAAGGGATAAATTTTACATTTTGTGTATCGATGTCCATGAATTTGTTCAGAATTGTTTTGGTACGAGTAATCTCAAAACGTCAAGAACCTATTTGTTAAATTTCAGTAGCGGATAGTAGGTACCTACTCAATGTGACGAATAGAAAATGGCATTCAATATATGGCCCATAATATTCCATATTGGAGGAGCTATAAAAGTTTTAAGTTTCAATAATCAATTCTAAAAAATAAGAAGATAATTAGGCAATGGCGCGTGACGTCACAACTGAATGCAATATCTCATTGGGTGGCTGATATCCATGAAAAGCATCGTAAATATAGGGCAGGCTTCGACTTTGGTCGAGGTTGTCTTAAAACAAGAGAAAGCTATTTGTTTAAAATACATGAAATTTTAGAAAAAGCTGTAAGAAACAAAATGAGCCAAAGATCAAAGAGTTTGAGCCCTTAGAAGCCGAGAAAATTGAAGAAAATGAAATCATGCATAAAATTTGTGTTTTTGAGCCTTATCATTAGTTGTCGGCAGTGTATCTCTTATTTTATGATAATTACGACCAAAAATTCGAAGCCCGTCCTATACTTACAATACATTTCATATGCAGAAATTCCTCCAAAATCCCTCCCCCCCCAAAAAAAATGAAAAAAAATAATTAGAAGTATGACACAGTATCTAGATAAAAACTGTAATCCTCTTTGTATTATTTGGGCTTTACTGGATAAAACAAGAAAAAATATAAATTTTCCAGTTTTGATGGAATTTTTTACACACTAATTTGACCAAACTGCAGCTAATTTGACAGTTAATTTTTATTTTTCTGTAAAAATCGTCAAATTTTTTCAAATTAGTAGTAGTGAAAATGAAAAAATAGTACATTAGTAGACTGCAAAGTGGCCATATGAGCCAAGGGCGAGTGCTGCAATCGCACAATCGCACGATTGACAATTACTTAGGTACTTTTCGACTTTGTATAGTAAGATATTATTTTATTAATAATGCGAATGAAAAAAAAAAGAAAACTTTTTTTTACATCTAAAGTCATGCGCACCTGTGTACCAGTCATACTTTTGATAGGAACATACCCGGATGGTGATTTTTACGTTAAAAACGGAGAAAAAAATATCTGCTTTTCTCCCTGTGATAAGATCGTCCGTAAAAGGTTGTTTTTTACTCGCAAACAGGGATAAAAGTAAGTACTTTTCGTTCGTATAGTTAATAAAATCAATTTTACTGCCACATCACATCCAATAGACAAAACTCGTGGCTACATACGAAGCCTAATCGACTTATTCTAATATTAATTTTGATGAAGTATTCTGGTGAACAGTTTCTAACAAAAACACTGTAATTAGCAGGACCAGGGTTGGGGGATTCCCAAGATCGACATTTTTGGCTGGAAATTCCCACGAATTTTTAGGGCATAAAAATCCCATTAGGAATTCTTGGTGAAAATGGATAGAGCACCCTCATTTTGACTACCCCTGTTGATTTCCTCTCAGTAGAACTTGAGTAAATTAGAAAACAAAAAAATCATTGCACCTCTGCATTTGAACTATGATTTAACGGTATTTTGGCACCGATGCGTAGCAAAAGTGAATATTTAGGTACTATTAAAATGTATTTTGTGCTTTGATACTTGTGCTAACCAGGCAATACTTTTGTAAAATTTCAACCAGTTTCGAATATGCTGCATGTGCCAGCCTAGAGCCTTCATTTAGGCACAAAAACGCCAAAAAACACAAAAATAGGAATTCCCTGGAAGTTTTGAGCTGAGAACAAAACATGAAATTCCCAGGAATGCGGACTGGGAATTCTCACGCACAACACTGATCAGAACTAATATATACAGGGTGTCCGACGTCCTATAAAATGTCTGCAGTATTTTCCCAATAGGTTTTTAATGAAGAGAGAAGTAAAATTAAAAAATTTAAAAAAAAAGGTTATGCCACTATTCTACATGTGTGGAGGTATTATGGCAACGCACAAGAGGATGCCGATTTGATAGTCACACTTGCTCTGCAATCACTTACACAAGTTATGCACAAGTGTACACAATGTTGTGTAACTATTTATTTAAAGGGGATGATAATTGAAAAAATAGCCTGGTGAATTGACGAACTTATAATAAATTAAATAATATTTTATAAAACGTAAAACAATTGAATTTGAAAAAATGATTTAAAAATTGAAACCTTTATAGCTCCTTTAATATGAATAGTTGAGAAAATTTTGACGTAATATTTTATATTTGTTTCATAACACATTATCTACCAGCAAATATTGGGGACATTTCACCCAACACATTGTATAGAATAAGTTAAGTAAGTTAAAGAAAAAAATCTTCGTTGTGTTTATGTATGCTGTGAGATTGGTCCACAGACCAACAATAACCTGAATATCGTGTTATGAGTAGACAAACCCATTAACCCTTGAAACTTATACAGAAAATGTTCTAATGCTGCAGATTAAAAAAAGAGAAATGTAAAAACCGAAAGAAACTACAGCACATACGACAGGGAGTTACTGGGAATATTTGCTGCGTTGAAGCATTTTAGGCACCAATTAGAGGATAGCTGTTTTACTGTGTGTACAGATCATAAACCCCTAACACATGCCTTCACGCAAAAGACAGAACCAACTTCCCCAAGAAGAGCTTGACAATTGGACTACATTGGACAATTCACTACAGACATCCAGTATATAAGTGGAGAACTCAACACTCCAGCTGATGCTCTAATAGGATCAAAGTCATCTTGGCACCATCTCAATTACCTTATGCTGAAATAGCTAAAGAACAGTTAAGGTATGTAGAATTGCAAGAACTGCTGTCAAATGATGACACAGCTCTAAAATTGAGACAAAGGAATATCCCTGGTACTAATGTTTTATTAACATGTGACATTAGTACAGGCAATAATAGGCCATTTTTGCCAGCAAAGTATTGCAAATTGGCTTTCAGTAGTGTGCACAATTTATCACACCCTGGACCAAAATGCACAGCTGGTTTAGTATCATTTAGATTTGTTTGGCCACGAATGAAGTCTGACTGTAACAAATAGGCTCGCAGTTGCCTGAATTGCTAAGAGACCGAAGTGGGAAGACACACTCGTTCGCCTCTCAAATCTTTTAAACAAATGGAGCGATTTAAAACCATACTCATAGACTTGGTGGGTCCATTACCCCCATCACAAGGATACAAATACCTGTTGACGATGATAGATAGAGCAACTTGATGGCCAGAGGCAGTTCCTCTCTATGAGATGACAGCTCCAACAGTAGCTACCAGGTTATATGACACATGGATTGCTCGCTATGACTTACCTGAAGTCATCATTACGGACCAGGGTTGCAAATTTCAAAGCTTGCTCTTTCAAGAGTGGTCTATGAAGCTTGGTGTACAACATAACCACACCACAGTTTACCATCCTCAAGCTAATGGAAAAGATGAGTGATGGCATAGAGCTTTGAAAGCATCAATTATGACTTGCAACACCAAGAGATGGGTTGACATACTACAAACCATCCTCTTGGGCCTTCAATCTGCTCTTCAAACTGATACAGGTCACTCTGCAGCACAGTTTGATAAAGAGCTACACCTTCTAGGGGACCTTTTCACCCACTCAAAAGAAATTATCCCCAAACATATGGACTGATGCTAACAGCATTTTGAAGCAGGCAGCTCGTCATGGCCAATGTAGATTTATGTCTCCAAACACTTGGCCACTACATCTCATGTGTTTGTCCAAGATAAAAAAATAAGATCTTCGTTGGAGAAATCAAACGCTGGTCCTTATAAGGTTGTATCACAAGATGACAAAAACTTTGTGATACTAATTGCAGGTGAAGAGAAAACCATTTCAATTGATAGATTGAAACCTGTGTACCTTATCAACGATGACAGAAAAATGCTCCAAGGAGCAGCAAAGAAACATTTGTAGAAGGAAGTAGAAGAAAATATACAGACTGAACAGTTTGAAAATACACAATTACAAAAAGTAGAGGACAAACCAGTCAAAAAAGGTGATACAACACAAAATTCACCAATAGAAAAAACAAAAACAGAGAAGAAAAAGAAATTGGTCAAATTTAAAGATGACGTCGTCACAATACAATACGACTCATCAGGCCCCTTACACACACAAAAAAGAGGAAGACCCTTAGGAAACAAAAGGTTGAAGAACCAAACTCCAACTCACAATTCTGAGAGATTAGCGCAGAGAAAATAAAATTTTTCTGAGAAAATTAATACTTGATGCGAAATTCTGCAAACCTGCTCAAAAATAAGGGAGAATTTGGAGTTTCTTTAAACAAAAGAAATTCCGCAAATAGCAAAGAAAAAATGCGTGCAATAAAAACAAGACAGAAATAAACAAACCCACATGCAATACGGAAGAAAACATCGCAACGTGTTTCCATTGTCTAAATAAGAAAAAAGCTAAACGTCAATACACTGTGACGTCACAAATGAAAAGCCCATTCTTTTATGAAATGAAGAATTTTAAATACACTCGAAATTCAAACACACTTAACTTTGCTTAAAATTAACAGAATTTGACCGGAAAACTTTTAAGTGGTAGAAGATTTTATGCGCTATCCCCTCCATGCAAATCTAAAGACAGATAACACGATGGAACAAAGCTGCGAACAAATAAATTCTTGCAACATTCTTCACTCGCTTTTTGCTGTCCACCTAAATTAGCCAAACTTTTTTACCTTTATATCCTGTGTTATTTTTCTTTTCCCATTTCTGTATTTCTTTGCAATGTCGTCCTCAATGAATATACTGTTTTCAGTCCCAAAGTTTCAATTTGTAGTTCCTCCTAATCCTGAGCCCATAATGACATGGGATAAAATTGACCATGAAAAGGAGCTTGAACAGATTAAAAACGAGCTTCTAATGTACACGATCTTGACTGTAGACATAATTAAAACTATGTCTGGACCCCACCCTACTCTTGTGTCACCTCCAAAAACACTGGAGAAGACCCCAAAAGTGGAATACCCACCTTCAGGGTCCTCAACCCCTGCAATTCCAGAACCCACAAGGAAACCTAAAATGAGACCTCCCCACCCCCAAATTTACCTGTCCACCACCAGGAAATTTGAACTCCTCGATGTTCAACAGCCTAAAGAAGGAGAAACCCCAATCCAGTCTTCCCAATTTCCACCCTTACTCCCATCTGGTTCAACAAAATAGACCACCCAGAAGTAGGGCCAACAGAGCCGCAAAGCCTACCAAGCCCGGTTCAATGTCTGTAAACACTCTTACAAGTGTGGTGGAGCTGCAGTAGGGTCAGCTCTGGCCAAGTGGGAGCAGGACCAGAAGCAGCAGTAAGACTTGATAAGTCCCCCCAGGCATGAGACTTATCATTTTTGTGGCGTGAAAACTGGGGGGAGTAGCTGTGAAGACAATACTTGTATGAGGTATTAGGAGCTTACACCCCTCAATGACTGTTGCCACCCAAAGGATGGCAATTATTCGTCTCTATGACGTTAAACTAATAAACACTTTTACTTTTATATGTTTGTACTTGTACGTATGTACAGGTAAAAGATACATTACATGGGCCATGATCAATTACACGATAACAATCTCGGTGATGTTGTGGACCAGTACCAACTGCCTTGCGGCATTTTTTATCACCTCGACAGAGGCAAGAAACGACACAACTGATGACATAATACCATAAGTATGTAAAGTTACGTACGTATCTCGTAGCCTCAAACACCTTATTTTATTAATAGAAATATTCATTCCCCTTTGGTAGACCAGACAAATACGTCAAGATAATATTATAATATTAGATGTACAATTCTCCCTATGTTCCTACGTACACGATCTTACATGCTCCATAATTAAGATTGTATACGCTCGCCTTATCGTACGCTCACGCCACTCGTAGCTATTCGCTCGTCGTGTCATTCAATTTGATACCTTAGATAGAACACGTTTAGTTATCATTATAATTAAAACATTATTTTCTTCTATATAATTTGCACTCGCAGAATTTGTACTTAATTTTGGATTATTTTCTTACATAACTAAAAGCATCCATCTGTTTATAATTTCCTTTGAAGTGGGTACATAAACTTTTATTAAATAAGTTTCACAAGAAACTTATAAATCCAAAATTTTAAAACAAATAAACCCTGCGCAGAACCCTCTTTATTAAACCTCATTCAGTGTTTCATTTTCCATAATCGTTATTGCAATTTTATGTTTTGCAATCAGTGACCATTAATATTAACTCCATTCAGTATTTTGTCGTCCATAATATTATTCGATTCAATAGTTCGCGATCAGTGATTATTAATATTAATATTAATATTAATATTAATATAACATGCCGATCAAAGTAAAATTACACCTAGCGATCGAGGCCGACAGTAAGGATTCAAAGACAAATATCTACACTGTACAATATATTCAAATCTATGGCAAAGACTCTCTCTACAGTTTTCCAAAAGATGTCTCACCACTGACCCTTCACCCCACGCTAGCTGCAACCGACGTAATTCAGAGAGCTAAAAAAGGCCTGAAGAAACGGCACGACAATATTACGGCGATTATAACATTATCCGATGAATTGTAGAAAACATATTTCGATAATGAAGGTAACCCACAATTCAACGGAGCCATCCTTCAGGAAATTGACCCAAACTCGATCCACAAAGAATACGAACCAGAAACAAAGGCAGTTACAAAAGCTGATACCAAACCGAATGAATCAAAATCATTACAAACAGCGGCCAAGGATATTATTATCGAAAAGTTCAACGGTTGTTCACCAAACCCAAAGAACTGGATAACCATCTTCGAATCAGAATGCCGTAGAATCCTGATTTCCGAAAACCGATACCACGAAGTTATGCGTCTATTTTTGGAAGGCTCGGCCCTCAACTGGTATTCCGCATCACGTCTTACAATCAGCTCGAATGCTTGGACAGAATGGAAGCAGTCATTCATGGATACGTTCACAAATAAAGGTTGGTCAGATGTAACATTCGCCTACATGTATCATTATATAAACGGGTCAGTTTCTGAATACGCGTTAAAAAAATTAAATTTAATAGTAGACATCGACCCATTAACGAGCGATAATATTAAAATTAATTTAATTGTTACTGGTCTACCAGCGTGGGCACGAAATAGAATAGATAGAAATGAAGTAGACACTGTTGGAAAACAGTTGCAAAAATTAAATCAAATAGAAAACCTGATTTGTAAAAATTTTAATAATAATAGAAACACCAATCAAAAACCCACTTCTACGTTACAACCCAGTGAATACTGTACGTATTGTCTCAAAAAAGGTCTACACAGGAAACACTCAGAGAGCGAGTGTAGAGTTAAGAAGTGGGACATAGAAAATAAACGAAACCCTAATAATAATAATAATAACTCTCCGAAAGGAGAACAAAAATCTGATTGCCCCTTTCGAGTAAATACAACGGAGATCAAACAAATTGTAAAGGAACAAAAAAACTGAACACGCCCCTGTCGAACTCGAAGGCAAACATTACAAAGGCTTATATGATCCGGGCAGCAATATGTCAGTTATCCCGACAAAAACTTTCGAAAAATTACCAAAAAAAAATTTATTATGCCTCGAGAACAGACAGTTTCACACTATGAGTGGAGAAGCAAAAATATTAGGAACCACCGAAATAAATACAAAAATTATGAACATAGAAGACAAATTAAAAACATGTATCGTAGAAGGAAAACACTTTGAAGACGATATTTTGTTAGGTCTAGATGCTATACAGAAGTTCCGCTTAAATTCAGATTTCAATGGTAAAATTTCTCAGACTCCGTTTAATAATAAAGAAAATAATGAAATTAAAATAAACTGGAACAAAAATATACCAATAGAACTGTTCGATGCAAAAACTTCACATCTCAATTGTCAAAAACAGGAGTCTATTAGAAAAATTATCGACAAGTACGGCTCCATATTTGCAAAGGACCAATATGATGTAGGCACTGTGTCAGAACATGAGGCTCATATTACGCTATTAGAAAATAAGTATGTGTCAAAAAAACCGTACAGATGTTTGTTCGATGATCAAAAAGAGATAGAAAAACAAGTATCTGAATTAATACGTCACGGCATGATCGAGCAATCGTACTCTCCCTTCGCGTCACTGGTGACGATGGCGTATAAAAAAACAGGAGACGACGGAAAAAAAGAAAAGATCAGAATGTGTATCGACTTTAGGGAATTAAATAAATTAATAATACCAGAAAGCCAGCAGTTCCCTCTCATCGACGACCTGATAATCAGGACAAGAGGGTGCAGCTGGTTTACTGCCCTTGATATCAACAGTGCATTTTGGTCCATCCCTATCCACACAAAGGACAGATACAAAACTGGTTTTTTAACACAACAGGGACACTACCAATGGTCAAATATGCCATTCGGTTTGAAAAACTCACCCGCAATATTCCAACGTATTATAACCGGCGTCATACGCAAAAATAATCTGACCAATTTCTGCACAGTATACATCGACGACATGTTAATTTTTTCAAAGTCGTTCGACGAACATCTAAAACATATTATTAGGCTAATAGAAACAATTCAGAGCGAGGGCTGGAAACTAAAGTTTTTAAAATGTCATTTTGCCACAAGGTCTGTCAAATATTTAGTTCACATAATTAGCGAAAATGAAGTTAGACCATTAAATGATAATTTAATATCAATAAAAAAATTCCCAATACCAAAAACAAAAAAGAACATTCGTCAATTTTTGGGTAAGATAAATTTTTATCATAAGTATATACAAAATGCATCATAAGTTCTAGAAGTCTTTCATAAATTACTCAGAAAGAATACTGCCTTTGAATGGACCCCCGAGTGTCAGAAAACATTCGAGGACATCAAAGGATACCTTACATTCTCACCAATATTAGCAATCTTCAATAGGAAGCTTCCAATTAGAATATACACAGACGCTAGCGGTGTAGGCATAGGAGCAGTTCTAAAACAAACTCAAGAGAACAGTACCGAAAAGCCAGTCGCGTACTTTTCTAAAAAGCTAAATGATAGCCAATAAAAAAAGAAAGCTATATACATAGAGATTCTGGCAATTAAATAAGCAATTAATTACTGGAAACTTTGGCTTTTAGGTAATTCTTTCACAATCATAACAGACCATAAGCCCCTCAAAAATCTTAACCTAAAAGCACGTACCGACGAAGAATTAGGCGATATTACGAACGATTTATTAAAGTACAACTTTAAGGTAGTTTATCAGCCCGGCGCTCTGAATTCGGAGGAGGATTGTCTTTCACGTAATCCAGTGCTGGACAGTACCCCGACGAAAAGAGGCCTGAAAAAGGATTAATCAATTCGATCAGTATTCAAGATATAATAGAGTGTCAAAAAAATATTCCCCAGGATAATAGGAACACTTTAAAAAATTCAGTAATTACAAGAAATATTAAAGGAAAGGATAAAATCGTCCTAAGTAAAAATTTTGGCTGAAAGTTAGTAGAACAAGTCCACACAAAACTAGGACATATAGGTACAAACCAATTATGGAATATCATAAAACAGCATTATTTTTTTGATAAAATGCATAAAACAATCTGCAAATACTGCTCACAATGCGAAATATGTATAAAGAATAAAACTCGCAAGTCTCGTAGTCTAGGAGAGTTAAGACACTTTGGTCCAGCCACAAAACCGTTCAAAATCATGTCTCTTGACACGGTCGGCGGTTTTGGCGGCCGCCGTTTTACAAAAAAATACCTACATATCCTTATCGATCACTTTACACGATTTGACTATGGGACAGTCCGCTACGGATTTTATCAAGCTAATTAATTCCGTGCACAAAAACAATAAAATCGAAACACTTCTTACAGACCAATATGTTGCTCTTGACTCACAAGATTTCTTAGATTATTTATGTATGTCAAATATTAATCATTTTTTCACGGCTGTTGATACACCCTCTTCTAACGGAATGAACGAACGTCTTAATCAAACATTGGTGAATCGTATACAATGTAAAATTAACGATATAAATTTCAACAAAAAAAAACAAGCATGGACTTCAATAGCCCATCAATGCATCCTAGAGTATAATAACACACCACATTCCGTGACAACTTTTCCACCATCCTATTTAATGAACGGTACAATTACCATATCCTTTGCTCCCGATACCATCCCACAAATTCAGGATCTAAAAAGAGACTGTGAAATTGCTTTCCAAAACACTCTATGTTCGCACGAGGTCAATAAACGCCGTATAGATAGGAAGCTACGCAAAACTCAACCGCTTGAAATAAGACAATTAGTATACATTGAAAACGGAAATAAATTAAATAGGCACAAGCTCGATGAAATCCGTATAGGACCATTCCCTATAGTTGAAGTACTGTCCAGATCAGTTTATAAGATAAATACTGGTCGCAAAATACGTACATTTCATCTGAGCAAGTTAATACCCATTAGATAACAGTATAGAGTATCAAATTCTCGCGTTTATATGGTGATGCTCCGAGTCCTCTATTCCATCAAACTTGCCAGTTCGATGTCATACGAATATGTCTGACGAGCGCCAGACAGCGAGAATTAAGATATTATTATTATTATCTTTTTCTTTTACAGAAATACCCAAAAGGAATGTTGACTCTAGAATGGTAAGGAAATATATGTTCACTATAATAAGAAATTTCTGCAGTTAATCGCAAGCAGATTTAAGAGCTTGAACGAGAAGCACACACAAGGAATATCAGATTACAGGAAGAAGTTACTTATGTATAAGTTACCAAATATATTCACACAATTCGAAATAAAGGATAGACATATACGCGTAATTGAACAGACGAAAGCGCTAATTAGATACAGGTTTCCATAGGTTCTCTTTTCACCTATCCTAGCCATCTGGGTTGGGGGGATGTAAAATTACGTACGTATCTCGTAGCCTCAAACACCTTATTTTATTAATAGAAATATTCATTCCCCTTTGGTAGACCAGACAAATACGTCAAGATAATATTATAATATTAGATGTACAATTCTCCCTATGTTCCTACATACACGATCTTACATGCTCCATAATTAAGATTGTAAACGCTCGCCTTATTGTACGCTCACGCCACTCGTAGCTATTTGCTTGTCGTGTCATTCGATTCGATACCTTAGATAGAACACGTTTTGTTATCATTATAATTATAACATTATTTTCTTCTATATAATTCGCACTTGCGGAATTTGTACTTAATTTTGGATTCTTTTCTTACATAATAAAAAGCATCCATCTGTTTATAATTTCCTTTGAAGTGGGTACATAAACTTTTATTAAATAAGTTTCACAAGAAACTTATAAATCCATATGTATATGTATGTATGTTTGTCTGCATGCGTGTTCCAAATCCGGTATGTAAACTCTCAAAACTGGCTACAAAATTGCCAGTGTTCACCAAGGATTTGGCTCTCCCATACTGTGATGTAGGAAGTGGCAGAATATGCAATACTGTTGAAGACCTTTGATGTGTGAATATCTCTCAGGACAAGGTATTCCACAAGAAACAAGAAAAAAACAATATCAACAAAACAGCTGAATGATGAAGAATTAAGCTGCATAAATTCGCATAAAGTCTATGATTTCTCTATTTTGTGGCAGATAAATCAGATAAATGGACAAAAATACCAGTGGCATTTGACATCCTGGAAGAACTGGGCAAGTAAAAAAATAATTTTGCAATTAATACAACTTTTTGAAAGTAAAAATAAGACTTTTAATTTTCCTTTGTAGTTAGTATTGTATCAATTACACTAAAAATTGGCATGAGAGCCACTACAGGCTTCTCTTTACCCTAATGCTGTTATACTCATTCTTTATGGCATTCATTTTTAACAAAGCTGCCAATATTAAGGAATTTACTCTAATAACAATGAAAAGTACATAAGTCGTTGAAATTTTTAATCATCTGTTTAAATTTTCTTTCTAAATCCATAGTGAAGGATGAAATCATGAAAGCTATTTGAGGAGGAAAGCAAACATTTTTTAATTAGGTGGAGTCATGGCCGCAACAAATTGGTTCCAAAAATGAAATAAAAACTGTTTTAAGGAGAGAAGGATGAATGAGCAGCACTATTGAATAAGAATAGATTAGGTAGACGAAACAAAAAATAAAATAAAAATAAAAACTCAGTCCACGCCATAAGTTAACATGAAGTGGAAACTTGTTTATAAATAAAGTGAAAAAAAGCATCTGCGAATTATTATCCATATCGAAAAGATGAGTACAAATTTTAGAGAAAATCAACGAACGGATTGCGTTATCTCTGCGAAAATATTATCGAGGACTTTCTGAATAAATAATATTGAAATATTCGTAATTTAGAAGAATTTCCTTGCATAACGAGTTCCGAAATGGCGCACTATAATTACCGCCGAAGCGTAACAAACTTTCGCGAAAACTTCGGATGTCTTTGATTTCGTCGACTTAAAAAGTTGTTCTTATAGGTAGGTACGTATGTTGGATGTGTAGGCTTGTAATTATCATTTGTGCACTTGGCAGCATTCCTATAATATGATATTCCCTTTGTAATCGGAAAACGACGCATGTTATTTTGTGACGTTATAGAAAGGAACTCAAAAGTCGAGAAAGGTACCTTATACCTACCACTATACTACCTTTTTAAACGTTAGAAAACCATTGCTAATGTTTGTTTAGGGCTTAGTTGGTTTAACCTTGCACCTGTTTGTTATATTTCAAGGTTTATGATTTTTACAAGAATACGAATATCTGTACAATATTGTAACCGAAGACTCGGCTGCATCTACAAGTTTTCTTAAAATATGAATAATGGTTACTTATTGTGGATCTGTAGAATATGCTATAATTAAAATGTTTGGTCCAATTTTGGATTGAACCGGCGGTTAGACCCTTTAGGATCACATGAAAGAAGTCAAAATAATGAAGAAAGTCAAACACAACATAGAAGACAACATTCAGGTGTGAAGCTGCGGTAACGGACTAATAGTTGGTTTAAAATATAAAATATTTTTTATTTTAGTTTTTAAATTCGATCTATAAAAAAACAAATTTGTTCCTTTGCCGGGATTTTAACAGTCGTTGCATGATCGTTTATTATTCATAAATTTCAATTTTTTCAGTTCAAATTCCGAATTTTGATGGGCAAGGGTTTAGTAAATTTTTTTCAAAATTGAGTGATACACCATCTACCTATTATGTTTTCTGAGGTGCTGAGTTCAAATTTTCAGTTCATTTTTGGATTAAACCACTTACTGTGGGCCTGCTGTGACCCTTAAAAAGGGTTGGAATGATTTTTTCTTAAAGAACTGAGTAATACATCGTCGATTATGTTTTTTGAGGCGCTGAGTTCAAGTTTCTAGTTGATTTTTAAATAGAACTACTTATGTTGAGCCCCTGTAATCCTAAACAGGGGTAAGGATAATTTAAAAAAAAAACATGTAACATCATCAGTTATGTTTTTTGAGGAAATGACTGCAAATTCACAGTTAATTTTCGGATTGAACCACTCAGTTTGCTCCCTATGACTCAAAACGAGTTGGTTAGGAAAAATTTTTACCATTTTATTATACGCTTTTATTCTACTCAATTTGTTGAAATACACCGGATGACCAACATGAGCGCTGCTTTCACTGTTGCAACACACGCACACATACACTTATATCCGTTTTTATCAGTTGTTTTTTTTTTCTCTTTCGCAGGTATTTCTGTCTTGTTATTATAAACTTTTATTCTACCCACTACTGCGATTTTAAAATATACCAATACTGCAGCCAACCTTTCGCAACAAAATAATGTTTATTTCGCTTGAAGCTAAAGCCAAAAAATAAAAAAGTGTATCTTTTAAAAATTCGTTTTTAACATAATTTATTAGGTGCTACCCTGGATTTGTTTATTGAAGTGCAAAGTTCAAATTCTAATATGTGTAATGTGGCCCAGGTTCACTTTTTTTGAGGGGGTGCTATTATTATTATAATTATTATTGTGGGGACCGCCATAACTTGTCTAATATAAAATATATTCGCCAGTTATAGTTGGCAATGAGATGGCCGTACGGTTAAGTTCACCGTTTTTAGCTGGCGAATATGTAGGTCCCAGGTTTGATTCAACGAGCCGATGAAACCTACATCTGGTGACCCTTGACATGTGCTGGACACGCACGCACCCTAGTGGTGCATGGTGGAACTCACAATTCTCCTTGCTAACCTGAGTGCCAATAGATGGCGCCCTATATAGTGGAAATAGAACCCGTATAGGTAGTATAAGCCTGTGCGTATAGGTATAAGAGGCATTTCTAATTCCACCCAACCTCTCACAGCATCTAATGTTGTTCAACTTGTGTTAAATCTCTCTAGGGGGGGAGTGTGTGGGGACCACCATACCTTGTTTAATATAAAATACATTCGCCAGTTATAGTTGGCGGTGAGATGGCTGTGTGGTTAAGTTCACCGCTTTCAGCTGGCAAATATGTAGGTCCCAGGTTTGATTCCCCGAGCCAACAAAACCTACAATTAGTATTATTATTATTATTATTAATCATTAATATTATTATTAATTTTACCTACCTATTATTAATATTTTTTTTAAGTTGAAAAATAATTTCTTCATAGCAACGATGAAGTACCCAACAACAGGAGATCATAGAAAAACAAGTTTTATGGCAGATCAAAGTGAGAGAAAATACGGTATTAGTGGATAAACTCTGTTATGAATGGAAAAATCTTCCATTATTGGAAGAAAGAACATCGTTTCAGGTAAAATTAGTGTGCACGTCTCCTTTTCACTTCACAGTGCATTTATACATACAGTTAAACCTTGATATAATGAACCTCGATATAAAGAAATCCTTGAAATAACGAAAAAAAATTCTGGCCCTTGGAAAAACTTCAATACAACAAAAAAAAAATCCTCGATATAACGAAGTCAAAATATACAAATTAAACCCTCTCACTGATCGAAAAAATAATTTTGTATCTACAGAGTACAGATGTATCTCTCTTTCATGTTTGAACATGAATCAGACGCATAATGCAGAGTGCTTATCTACAATGCTGTAGCCTAACTTGGCTTTTGGCAGTGTCTCTTGTGAATTCGTACATGTCATTCGTTAAATTATGAGTGGTACAAGAAAAACGCTGACTAATTTTTTTGGTAAAAACTCAATTTAATAATTTTTTTTAACTCAATTTAACAATTTTTTTTAAACTCAATTTAACAAATTTTTTTGAAAAACTCAATTAAACAAATTTTTTTGAAAAACTCAATTTAACAAATTGTTTTTTGTAAAAACTCTTATAACAGAATTCTCATTATAACAAAAACTCAGTATAACGAATTATTTCTCTTGTCCCTTGCATTTTGTTATATCAAGGTTCTACTGTAATTGGAAGAGAAAAATTCAATGCAGGGTTTCTAAAATTATTAATAAAAAAAATTCTATCTGTCAAAATTTAACTATTACTTTCATTTTCTTCACAAGAAAATATTATTTTTACAAATTTCTTTTTGTTATCTTCTGTTTTAATTTCAATTTATAGTTGACTGTATTTAAACTTCCAAAACTCTTTGTACGTTGTCTAAGCCTACGCCTACGTATCAAATGAAAAAAAATACCATATTTGGATAGTATGGTATTGTAACCTTTAATATACCCCAGGCAGTGGTTATATTTCATCTTCAAATAACTGGCTTGCCTTCATCTCCTCGTTTGTAATGGATATTAATTTTCCGCCACACCCTTGAAAGCAACAATTCCCAAAATCTGTACCTACAGACGTAAATTTCACTCAATAGGTAGCTACTTATTTTAGTTTCCTGAGGTAAAATACACATAAGGTGGGAGATCGGAATAAGGGTCTCGTTACGTGTGCCTAAAATACTCGTATATGAATATTCCTTGTTAAAGAAATATGTTTACAAACTCGTTAAAAAACGAAAGACTTATATATAGTACCCATATATACATGGTGAAACTCAGGCGCTAGAACTATCTAGTCCTTATCTTCTCAATACAAAAAAAAAATTTTCATTGAATAACTGAAAAAATTGAGACAAAAGAACTCAAGGGCAGCAATACTTCGACGGAAAACTCAGTTTGCCAATTTTAGTCTACAATTCAAAACAAAATCGGATCATTTGAATTAACGCAATGTAGAAAAGAAGCTCGTAACCCATTGTGTCGTAAATACGAAAAAGATTCTTCAAGCAACACAGACGACTTGTTTTTCTCCAAAAGTTTTACTTTGTTTTACATTTTTCACAAAACGTACTGATTCGATGGGCGTCAAACTCTAACCAGACTTGTTCCAATATAAAGACTACCCTACCATTCGTAAAAATTTCGGCTCTACCACTTTCTTTGTTTATTGAAAACCGTGAACACAAAATTTTATCCGGTAATTTTTTTGTTCCAGCTTTCTCATCAACTGCAGTACAAATAAGCACAAAATTAGTTGAGTTTTGCCCATATAATACCGATGTATCGTGAAAATTTCAGCCCGATTCCGTTTATCGTTTCCTCAAAATCGTGGAGAAACAACTTCTCAAGTTTCCTCGGAAACTACTTAACTAATAGGTATCAAATTCCTATCAGACCTAGTCCTATATATAATGACTACCTTTCGCCAAAATTTCAGTTCTATCTTTTTCTCAGTTTTCTCAAAACCGTGAATATAAAAATTTTGGACGATACATGTGTGTATATAATTAATGTAGGTATACCTACATGAAAAAAATTATGTGAAAATGGGAAAATCGTATTGATCGTTTTATTGTCTGATGAAATGGATAATTTTCATCGTCCTTACCCTTAACCATTTTGCGAAGTCAATCTTAATACCCGTTTGGAAGCAAACTGGGAAAAAAAATTCTACCCAAATGGGTTAATCCTGACTTTTATGTTTATTTCATTAGCGACGAGAAATAAAAAAAAAATATATATATATATATTTATATGCGTTATCTCTCCCTTTCTCTGCATACCCAGTGTGTTTTTCGATTTTCTTCTCATTTTCGTTGTTTGTCTTTTTTTTTTAATATTTTATACAAACATTTTCGACAGACACACACACATACACACGCACACAATAAACAAAGTCTTGAAAAATATCGAAATAGTCTTAAATTTAGCCGTTGAGGAATGCGAACGCTTTTTATCAAGAAACGACTGCTTGAGTTTACGCCTTCTTTTGCAAAAGAGTCGCAGATTTTCCAGATTAAAACCGTTTGCCTTTTTTTTATTTACCCAGCGGGGTGATATTCTCTGTGTAAGTCGTAAATTAAGACAAAATTATATTCTAGCATTTTGCGATATAATAATTTTGAGGTTTTAAAATTTAATTAATTAACGTTTTCGTTAAGTGCACAATTTTTTTTTTCGTATTTTCTTTTGTCTCTCCTCTTTTTTTTAGGTTGACTTTTTTTTCTTTTTTTAGATTGTGTAGATACCTACCAATGCATGTAATTGTGTGTGTTCATCACTTGAAGAAATGAGTTAATTTTTTCGAACAGGTAGAAAATATTCAATATTTCGAAGATTTTTGAGAAAATACTGTACGCCTAAATATGAAATTTATTTATTTTGTAAATGCTGAAAGTATACGAAATCGTTGAATTGGTGGGCCTAGTTTTAGTTATTGGAAAAATTTTGAAATAATCCTATAACTGTTGCATATAGCGTAGAGCTACAGGTATTTGTTCTACTGTTTTCGAAAATGAAGTTTTGGTACCCATATAGAGAAAAAAAAAAAATACGTAGGTATTTTTTTGCAGTAAGTATTAACAGCACATATAGGTATTTGCATAATTATAGTTAATTACACTCGGCAATCAAAATGACGTTGGTCTATTTGGAAGTTTAAACCATATTACAAAAAACTTTCGATAATCTAACATACCTACCACCAACTTGCGTCTTTTGTCTTGGATTTCTTAGATTTTAGAAATTCAATTGGATATTTAAATGAAAAAAGAACTCTTGAATAGCAAACTTTGCAAGAAAAAGTAAATTTTCTTTGTTTAAAAATCACCTACGTCACCAACAATCTTCTAATAAAGTAATATATAAAATATTTATATTTTTTGCAAAAAATTACCAATATTCCACAAATACGATGCAAGCGATAAAATATATTGATTAAGTATCAGGTTTTCGAAATATTTTATGAATGTGTCGGAAATCATTATTTGTTTGTGAAATGAAAATTATTTCAAATTTTAACGGGCACAATTTTAGGAAATAATTCGATGGTTTTCTTTCCTGTAGTGACGAAAATTGTGAATTATACTTATAAAAAAAAACAAAAACAAAAAACACTCATATGAGAAAAATATATCTAACATTGCAAAACGAAGTATAGTGCAGTTGTCTACGTTCTGGTTATGAAAATATTAACGGAGATTTAAGTGTTCATGTTCAAATCTAATATACTGCAACGGGTAAGGAGTGGGCGAAAATTAACCTTTTTCTGAGATCGGATTGTTTTTAGGTTAAAACAAGTGGTTTTCTCGATGAAGGCTTGAAAATTAATTTTTCAGCACCAAATTATGAGAAGAGTAAAAGAAGGAATATCACACTGAATAGCTAATAAGTTGAAAACATACTGACTAATCACAACAAAAATTAGGGAGGTCTGTTCCTTGTATTAAAGGTACTCTTAGAACCAAATTTTGTGCCCATTAAAAGAGAACTGCAACTTTTATTGAGATAACATGAAAAATTAGCACTTCCAACTGCCCCAAGGAATGAACCATATTATCAATAGGAACCAAATTTGGAATCGTGTTAGATATACTTTAAATCAATACCTGTATTAAGTTTTGTGACTATAGGTAAAAAATTTTTCTTTTTAGAGCCATTAATTTGCCAAAAATGCAACAAAATCGCCCCTATCATACCTACCGTATGGTCTATTCATAACAAAATCGGTAGGTATATCGTTGACCTAAAGCACATATGTATAGCAAATTTCAGACCTATTGGTTGAAAATTTCCACATTTACGCTGTTCAACCAAAAATGCATATAAACTGACCTACCCGACGGACTATGCTGCCGATCCAGACCAAGAACAATAGGATTCTCTCTTAGGTAGATCCGAATATGTGTTTCAAATTTCGAAACTATCCGATCACAATTACGCCTGAAAATGGACTCAAGCAAAAAGGTACATAAAAAAATAAATTTTCAAAAATATGGCCAAAATTCTCAGAAAATCATGAAACGAAGAACGTATCCACTCCCACCCTTGGGTCCGAATACTCAGGCAATTTTAATAAGTAGATTTTTGAAAAAAATGTACTTAAAAATCTCTCGCGCAACTCGATAGAAAAATTATGTTTTCAAAAACTAGCCAATTACAACCAAAATAGGTCACAAGTTAGTTTAGATAATAATATTAATAATTGTACTAAATTTGTTAGATTTTGATTTAAGAGTACGCCGTTTAAAGCCCTGCCCCTCTAAAGGAAAAACAACAGACATGAAAAATTGTATAAGCCATCAACCACTCAGCCAATCGGAACCAAAATTGATTCTATGTTAAAATGAATCAGCATTGTTGGAGATTGATAGAAAAGCACAGTGCATATGACAATTACGGTACCGAAAGTACCATCCTGTCAATTGGTACCAAAATGTGATATGTGACCCTGGTTGTCAAAATCCAACCAATACAAAACCAACACATTTCCCAGTTCACTCTACAAATTATAACCCAGAATGTCATTCATTAGTAAAATCTGATGGTGATGCAGAGAACTAGGGCCTAGAGTTGCACAGGCAGCCAGGTATTTGCTTGACCACATTACACTATGCTTTTAAATTTAAAAATTTCCAAATTAGTCTATGAGAGGTTATAGCCAAGTATAGAAGAAATAAATTCCAACATTACCTTAGATAGAAAATCAAAGATGGGTTAATGGCCAGTGAAGAAAATAATCCATGATAAATCCAATCATCATATATTGTAAAAATTTGACAAATAATAAAAATGAATAGAATAAACAAAGATGTTGCCTGTATATCAGGCAGAAGATAATCATGCAGTAGAAAAAACAAAAACGGTTAGATGTGAGTATTGCTGCAAGTTCGAGAAAAAAAAAGAAGGGGAGCATAATCAGGTTTTTACCACAGAAGTATATACAATTTTGCAACTGCAGTGGTAACACTATAGCTAAATGTTTACCTTACATGTAGAAGGTAAACCCTTGATTTTTGTATAATTTTTTCCCATTTTTTTTTACTAATTTCATTTTTTTTTTTATTCTGTCATGTAACTTAATGGGTTCTATAAAAAAAAAAAATAATTTCTAAAAACAGAAAATTAACATTTAACATATACGATTTTCATAATACCCACGCACAAACGCACCTGGCAACATAGAAGAAATCGCTCATCTCGGTTACAAAAAAAAAAAAAAAAAAAACACATTGAAAACAGGCAAGTTACCTATCTAGGTTTGTCTGGGTTATATAGTGTAGACATCTTTAGTTTTTACAAATGGTGCAGAATGGTACATGATTATTATCGGTGTATCAGCCACAAATGAAGACCATTATGAGCTGGTGAAGTGAAGGGAAAGAAAAAAAATCGAAAAAGTGTAGGCTAATGGAGAAATTTTCGTTGTGAAACAAATCTAGGCAATGAAGTTAGCCTAACCGAGGTGAGCTCACGGTGAATTATTAAAATGAGAGAATTCCTATGTAATTTTGAGAAAGTGTTAGTTGTTTATTTTTATTCCGGTAGGCCATATCCGACAAAAAATAATAGCTCTGGTCCTTGTCCGTTGTCTTAGTACTAAGTAAATTAAATCAAATTTCGTGACTATTCAACAAAAATTTTCGACTAATACCACCTTAACAAGATCTATCCCTTTATGTATTTATTAAAATGATAGGCTCAATAGCTCCCTCCTATACATATATATATACATGGATAAGCTACATTCTGGTAGGTAGAGTTTTGTTTTGAGTTTCATGAAAGTTTTTTGGAGCCAAGATAATACAATGAATTAAATCGTTTTGTGACTTATGAAGGTAACTTATGATCTAATTTATAGTTTAAATTTTTCTAGTTAATTTTCATGGGAGTCAGTGGAGAAGCCGAAAATTTTTTGGGGGTCACGACCTCCTCCGGCCCTTCTGTAAGTACGTCACTGGGTAGATAGGCTACATTGAGAATGTTCTAATACGAAAAAAAATTGAAAAATTTGCCTTCTTTAGCATCAATTAAATGCTGTAAAGTTGCAAAACATTAAGACTTATGGTAGTTTTGTAGCTGGTTGGGAGAAGAGAAGAAGAAGTAAAGGAACTGGTTAGGAAGTGAAAGACAGGGAATTGAAACGAAATTATTGTATAGGTATAAATTTAAGTTTTTGGTGCTAAACGTTTCTTTGGATCGAAAAACGTACTGCGCTCCCAAACCAATAGGTTTTTTCATGCGATAAAGATTAACGAGTAGATTTTCAGTCATGAAAAATAACGTGGATGTGAAAAACAGACACCACTGCGAAGTAAACAGCGGTTAAAAACTGATTCACAGGAAAAGTAGTTGTGAATTACGAACTTAATTGACATCTACTTGCAGAACGCAAATATCATCCAAGTTTTCAACGTTTCATTATTGATAATACGTCAGTGCTATGCTAACAAGGATTAGTGACCCTGAAAATAATATCCAAAATATGATCAGCATTGAGGGTAAGATAAACAAGAAATGAATAAAAATCCAACAAAACAATAAGAATATAGGTACGAATAAAACAAACAAATTTAAAATAGGCCTAAAGTTCGAAAGCACCCGAAGCCAAGAACTTTGAAAAGTACTTTTCCAAAATGAAGGAATGCTTTTGCGTTGAAACGGAAATGTAACCGATGAAAGTTGGTTAAGAATTCAAAAATTTCGCGCAGAAATATTTATATTCTATTTCGTGTTTTAAAGGTAGCAGTACCTACATTTCGTTTTCAATGACTTCGGTGGTAATGTGCTGCGTGATTGTAAATGAAGAAAAACCATAAGTTCCAACTTATGTCAGTCTATATGACGCGATGCTTTTAATTGTTAATGTAATTTCATCGATTTTATAACGCTATTTCTGCCTGCAATTTTTTTTGACATTTCAGAAATCAGTTCCAAAAAAAAAAAAAAAAACCTGGATAAAAAATCCAATGATACACCTAAGTAACAAACAAAATTGCGAATAAAGGTGCAAATTTTTGCCGATATGTGCGGTTTCGTGATAATCGATAAAAAATTACTTTTCCTTCCTTCCTCTCCAACATATTTTGCATAAATTGCTGGTGTTTTTATTTTTGGCAAATTCCATACGATCACTGCGGCCACATACCCGAATTAATTACGAACGAAATCCGTTGAAACATCTTATCACTGACGAAAAAATTTTCAGGACCTGAAAAATGTGTCACATACGATCGAGTGTAAAGTTTATTTATAGCGATATTGAGAACGTATCAAGATTGTAATTTTGCTTCCACAACCGATTCATTTGAAGTGACGCACATATATAAAGGTGCTGGCTACTTTTTTTTTTTTTTTTTTGCTTTCTTTGTTTTACGAAGGTTTTATTGCAATTCTATACACCCTCATATTCGTAGGTTGAGGTGATGTTCACCCTTTAGATTTTGACGCGGAAATTGGGGCTTCCATAAATCAGCAGGTTTTTGTTGAATTGCGAATAATTGTAAAGAAGTGATCACCTAGTTGTGAGATAAAACTGAAATGAGGTTAAACGTCGCTCTCTACATCAGTGCACTGTGTTCATGCTCCACTTCCTCTCAAATAACTTCTTTGTTTTTTTAAATTCCAATTTCTTACTCTTAAATCAACAACAAGGAAACAATAGCTGTTCACTTCAAGTTTGAACTGTATCTAATTTTTGCCATAATTCGCCCGAGATATTTACTGACGTTTTTCAGAATTAATCGTTCACTGCTCATTAGGTCTATTATGCTCGATCTCAGTATATTAAAGATGTTTTAAATTTGAAGATTTGACAACCTTCTTGCTAACATGTTATAAGATGGTAGTATCCAACTTGATATTACAGTGAGAACTTAAGCGTTACATCGACGTTAGTCGAGGATACTCTGATTTGACAATTAATTTAAAATAAAATGGTGAAGTTATATCAAAAAGTCGATCACACGATCTTTTAGCATGCATGGGTATAACGTTCAATGTAATTTTAAATTATACGTCAGACTTCCGTATTGCAGAAAAATAATCCTCAGTGCAATATACTTATAGGCTATCCATCATATACCTACTCGAGTAATATATTAATGCACTGTGATATACCTTTAAAATGAAACAAATTTCCATCATCTAACACACTTACAACCGAAAGTATCGTACTTCTATAAAGAATTATATTTCAAATTTTATGATACTTATAGGCTAAAAAAAAAATCCATCATATAATATATTTCTGTGATACCATACAAGCATGCACTTCTGCAATGAATATCATTACGAGGCCTATTTCTGAAAGTTGATCGGACTCTTGGCTCCCGTAATATTAAATAAATAATCAAATAAAATATATTATTTCCTACATCCTACTTTCATCTCATAATGTACCTATATTATTTAAAAAAAATTCTAGTATCGTTGTCATTCAAAATGATTAAGACAACCAGAAAAAATTTATAATTAGCTTTTTTATTTATGCATAAAACAATAGAATATCATACATTACAAACCTTTTATTTTATCAAAAGTGTAGCCAAGGAAAGGCAAAGGGACTGATTGTTCCCATGACCTAATTTTCATTTATTTTTTTGCTTGTAACTGTTAATATTTGAAAAAAATTTTAGTAATAAATATGCGAAGCGTATTCCATAGATGCTGAATTTCTTTAATTTCCAAAATTTCAGAAGTGATGACTAAAGGTCATCAAATGATTTTTTTCACCCCTCTCGAAGAAATCCAGGCTATATTACTGACAAGTATGAGATATAGGGGCTTGTACCCCTTGATGGCAGTTACCGTCAAAAGGCTGGCTTATTATTCGTCTCTATGACATTAAAAAAATTCAGTACACACTTGTACGTTTGTATGTTCTTACCAGTATGTACGTATGGGTAAGATACGATGTTCATACCGTGACTAATTGGAAGATAAAAATCTCAACGATGCGATGGAGTGGTAGCAAATGTCTTTACGTCATTTCTTATCAGTGACTAATGAGAAACAATATAACTAGATGATGCAATATCATATGTATATGTACGTATGTGCGTCTGTGTGTGTGTGCGCCAAAAACTACAATATAAACTCAAGAAACTGGCTACAAAATTGCCAGTGTTCACTCAGGTTTTGGCTTCCCCTATGTAAGTACAAAGTGGTAGAACACACAAATTGCTGTCGGTGACCTTCTCATTGAGAATACTTTTTCACAGCAAGGTATTCCACACCCTGTTTTGAGAGAAGTCATATTCGTGTATAATCATAATTATATAAATGACTTCAACCAATTTTCCTTCACCGTATAATGCGAGAAGTATCTTTCTGCATATTTAAGGCTCAGTAATTTTTTTAGCAGCCAGCGGCGCGTACTACGGGGAGTATTATTTTGTATACTTAAGGCGCAGAGTTTTAAGGCCGGCGTTTCTGTTGGAATTTTAAGATTTCTATATTGATAAAGTAATGTTGATATAGGTAGGTACCTAATTCGATACAAATATCAGTAGGTATCATTTCTTTCGATAAAACGTGATAAAAATCTGTCCGTCGCGAATTCAAAAAACGCAGCTTAATAAAATCATTATCAATGATAACATATTGTAAAAATAACGCATTGCTGTAATTGTAATACACTATTACATTATGATGTAATCCATGTTCAAAATATAATGGACTTTCATAATCCGTAATCTTGAGAAATTTCTAAATTCTAACTCCAGCACTTTTGTTACATAATGAACTTTGATAATGTAATTTTCAATGATTTTATTTTAAAATGTATTATCCTTGCACCAGCTGAAATAGCCATTTACAGCCTGGGGTTTGATAATACATATAAAAAACATGAATAAATAAATAATACCATAATGCAAAAAAAAAAATGGAAAAATAAAAAAATAATCCATATGCCTACTTATTTTTTATATAAGGTAAGTATAATTAATTGGAAAGTATTTTTCTTGTAGGTAGGCTACTCCTTTTTACTCAGGAATTACTCGTTAAATTTCATTGATACAGGTTTCATTTGAAAGGGTTTAAGAAGTAGGTTTGCAGAATCTAATTTAAAAAAAAAGATTAATTGCTGAAAAAGTAGAAATAAGGGCGGGAAAACTAACAACGCCTACAGACTGAAGCTTCATGGGGGAGAAACTAATTCTCTATTGAACAAGTTGTTTTTCAGCGACGTACATACGCTTATATACCTATACACGGTTGTGTAGATGGGGGAAAGAGGAGGGTAGAGTTTAATTTTAAAAAGATGAGTGGAGGAGTGGAAATAAGGACAAAAAAATAAAGGTCCTAGCAGACTGAGGATTCATAAATGATTCTTGGCTCAACAATGTTGTTTTTCAGCGACCCAGCTGTAAAGTTTTTTTTAAACAGGAGGAAATAGGAATGAAAATCCAATTCTTCTAAAAACAGTATGAGTAGAAAATAAGGACAAAAAAAGTAGAGCCTCCTACAAACTGAGGTTTCATGGACAAGAGACTAGATCTTCAATAAATGACGTTATTTTTCTGTGATGTAATGCAGTTTTTTAGCCAATGGGATGAGGGAGGCAAGAATAAATTGTTTTTTAAGAAAAAATTAGTGGTGAAGTGGAAATGAGGTCAAAAAAAAAATTCTCCCACAGACTGAATATTTATGTGCGAGAAACTGATTCTTCAATGAACAAGGTTGTCCAAGCCTATTAACTGTCAAGTTTTTTTTAGACCGGGAAGAGATAGGAGGGAAATATTTTTAGAAAACGTTAGATGTTAGCTTCTCAATAATAAATCATTAAAAATAATGAACCACCATACCCATCCTGTGGTTCCTTTTGGGGATCATAGGTGACGTGCGACTATTTTTAGTTTTTTCAATTTTCCTCAATAATCAAGATCTATAATAAAAATAGATCAGTACAAAGTTAGTATAAATAAAATTAGAAACAAACATTTTCTAAACATTTTTTGACATAGAGAGTAGTTAGGAATTGGTTTTTTTGTTTTCTGAATCCTAATTTAATCTGCACTATTTTCTTATCTAGAAGCTAAAAATGATAATAAATGTCATAAAGATGGCCATAGAGATTAGCATACTGGTATTTCTCGTCAATATAAAGTCTGTAACTCTGTTCATTATGTTTCGTATCTGTGCATACATGGTGTCCCCACTTATGGAGATATACAACCAGAAAAATAATAAAAAACATTATTTGTTCATTTTCAGCTTTACAATAAGAAAATAATGCAGATAATTATGATTTTGAAAAATATATATTAATATCACCCTCTGAAAAATTTTAATCCCATTTCTAATACGATGCACTCCTATAATGTAATTAATTTTCATGACGTATTTTCATGCAGACCTACTGATACAAAGTAGATATACTATGTCTACGAAGTAATAAAAAATGAATGTTCTTCTTTTTATACGCTTTTATTCTACTCACTCAATTTGTTGAAGTGTACCGGATGACCAACTTCAGCGCTGCTTTCACGTGTTGTGACACACGCACATATACCCACATATCCGTTTTTATCAGTTGTTTTTCTCTTTCGCCGGTATTTCTGTCTCGTTATTTTGAAATAAGTATAAGTGTACCTATGAATTATGGAATTATCGCACGAATGTAAACGTCCGTTTTAATTCGCATTGTTGTGCGAGTGCAGTGTTTTTTAGGAGAATAAAAAATTATTATCAGTTACCACGTCTTATCAATTGCTTGGTTTTTTCAACGTAAGTTTTATCGCTTGGTAAATCCATGACTCTGGTGTCATGGTAATAACTTGTACTTTCATTCAAAATACTCTATATACTAATCCTATCAGGGATGGGATTTGTTTTTTTTTTTTCTCAAATTATAAAAGCGTATTTATTAAAAACTAGTTTTTTAATCTAAATTTATTTATCTTATTTTCACCTTGAATTTGTTCGTTTTATTGCAACAGCTAGGCGTTAGTCTGTGCCCAGACAATGTTATTTACCTTAACGAAGGAAGGTCTCGAGGGTATGGAAACAGTTTCCACGTCGGTATGGGAGTTCAGGGAGAGAAAAAACCGAAGAAAAATCATATAGTGGTTTAGATATGTATTCCTTTCTCCATTTTCAGGGGCTAAATGTTAATTTCATTTCGGGAAGCCTAGCCCCCAATCGCTCCAATCTCTACCTATTGTTTGGCCGCGAACTTTCATGAATTCATCACCGACAGTAATTTTATTTAGATTTTTTCTTTGCCATAATTTCAAATAAAAAGATTGTTTTCAATTTTAGGCTACTTCAAGCCATAATTTTATTAATTTCACGTCAGCATTACAAAAACCGAAAGTGTATAAATAATTTATTTCTGTCTTTAATATTTTAACTACGAGTGAGTATGGGTATTGAATATTTTTGAAATTTTCGGCGAGAAAAAAGATTTTACGCATGTTCGTTGTCTTTAGCTATGACGGTTGGAGAGAAGAAACACGCGAACAGTTCTAATTTTACACGTTGATAACGGCCAAAGATGATTACACACGTGGTCTCGGGTGTTTCACACGGATATATACGTCGAATTGATTCGTTAATTAGGGCAATTAGAACCAACCTCGGCGTATTATTTCCATAGAACGACGAGTACGTCGTGTAGACGTTCGCCAGCACTCTAAAAATGGTAGACGATCTTCTTTGACGAAGAACTACATAATATTTTCGTTCGCAATTTTTGCAAAAATGTCGAATATTATAATATTTTTAAACCCCGCGTGGAAACACCAACTTCAGTTTCGTACGCAGTATAACCGCGGCCATTAATCACACGGATACTTAAATTAGAATGCGGGAGCAGTTTTACTAAATTAAAGCGCCAGATGACAAATCATCTTTTTGATATTTGGCACGTTTTTCGCGAGAAACCTCCACCGCCACCCCCTTCGGCCCCCCGACAGATCGTGTTCTCATCATTATAAACTGAAACGCGATACTAAAAAACGGTGCCACCCTCTTCGTTCGTCATACTCGCTAAATGAACGGAAAATAAAATTAATTTTGAAAATTATATATACGTTGAAAAGGTTTATTTTATTGCCCCCTCTGCTAACGCATTCGCAAATATACGGTCGAGATAATCGGCGCGTGCTCGCAAAGAGCCGTTGGAAGTTGAAAATTTATTTGTTATACGTATTGTAGGTTCGGTACGACAGACGGGCAAAAAATAAGTTTCCCAAGAATTACGTTTAAAAAAGGAGTCGAGCACAAAGTTATGGTAAGTTAAAACGTTCAGATTTTTTAATTATTCAGTAAATAATATACACGGACTCGACTTGAACGGTGTGTAGGCTAGCGAGTTTCCTTTTAATAGGTAAGGTATACGTCATACTCCTCTGCCGAAAGTAATATTTTATTAAATAATATTCTTTTACCCGATTCAACAAAACATTTCCCCTTTACAAACGTAGGTACCATTTTCCTCCTCATTTCGGAGTTTTTCTCCGAGAAGAATTTCCAGTTTAAATGATAATATTGAAATTTAATATCTCGAAAAAAATTAAAGAAGAGAAATTCAGTCCAGGTTTGTGATGGATATGGGCTCTGGAAATGTAACCATGTTACTCGGTGTGTGTGTGTGTGTGTGTGTGTGTGTGTGTATGCGTGCGTGCATGTGGGTGTGTGTGTGTATGCGTGTGTTTGTGTGTGTGTGGGGATTGTTGATACTGCGGTCCACTATAACACGAATTTTCTAACCACACGAAGGTGCAGCAATTGAACCAAACTTAGGTCCGAAATGTGACGTTTGCTGGCCTCGAACTGTAAATCTTTCGGTTATAAGGCTATAAGCACCAAACCATTTCGCACGGCGAATTGTACAATTTGCGAAGATTTAAATTCTGTCCTCGGTATACGAAGAGTTTTGCAATTATCGTAGGATCCATTTTAAACCACTATAGCGTACCTATTTAAACGAGAAAAAAAATTCGATATACGTACGGTAAGCCATTATTCTTGAAATTGAAAGATTAGCAAAACGTAAATTTAACATAACTTGGAGCTTCGAATTAGGCTACAATATTATATTGTTTGCGTAGAATTTTTACCAACATATAAACATGAAAGAACCGTTAATGAAGTACACAAGAAATTTTCCAAGGGGACACAATAGAAAAAATTACAATAAAGGCACATTATAAATGCGTTAAGAAGAAAAAAATTATTCATTAAAATTTTTCGAGCAAGATCTAGGGATTAGAATTATTGAATTATTAAAGTATGGAGGCTCTCTTTTTTTTTTCTTTTTTTTTTTATCATGAAGGTAGGATTATACCTACGACAATGTCTAATTTCATGACAAAACTTTTTAATTAGCGTCGACCTTGCTAGTAAAATTTTTGAAATACCTATTTTTTCCTTTTTAGCCTATTTTTATTGTTGTTTTTCTCGAAGTTGAGTCTATTTTTTGAAAAAAATTTTTAATTTAGCCTAAAAATGCATATTTGTTTCATTATAATTAGAAAAATTTTAAATTGTTTGGTTTTCTCTTTTCTTCCTATTTTTGTCACGTTTTAGTTTTGTTAAATTAGCTCGATGTTTTGATAAAAAAAAGTTTTTTTATGCTTTCTCATTTTCTCGTACATTAGCGTTAACAACAAATTTGCTTTAAAATAAACAGTTTTTTAAAAATAAGTTGTAAACTATCTCATTGATTCCCCCCAAAAATTGAAATGGTTTCACTCTGGAACCACCCTATATAATTTAAAAAAAAGTTCATGAAAATCAGTCTAATGGTTATCTGGAATTTCGCGGACAAACATGCACACATGCATACATACATAAATAATTATACATCCCTTGACCTTCATACGAGTGAAATTGAGATCCTCCTTTCTTCTTAAGTCGATTAAAAAACAATTTCTTAAAAATAGAAAGAACATTGTGGAGCATGAAAGTACGAGTAAGCATATAACATTTTGATGTAACAATCGTACAATATATTCGTAGAACCTTTCAAGTTCCAATTTTGAAAAGATAATAATCTCGATTGGTTGACCTGTTGTTTTTAGATACTCAATCAATGGATTTTCAAGGTTAGAATCATTTTAAATTTATTGCCTAAGACTTATTTTGTCTAAATTTGTAAACAATATTTTCTAGGTGCTTGGCTTTACAACTGAAAGGTCGGAGGTTCGAGATCAGATGCCCTCATATTGTTAACCCAAAATAGCGCTATGTTCGGTTTGGTAAAAATATTTTTTTTACACATAACTGAAAAATTCATACTGGGAGACTATTGGCCACCTCTCGGCCACATCGATATCATCAACAGACCCTGAATAAAATGATTATATTGCCAACCACCTCCTTCCCAAAAAAAAAAATTCGTATGTACAGCCACTAATTGAATTAGCCCAAAATAGAGAAAAGTGAAAAAGGCTGTTTAACTATTGATCACATTGGGTCCTGGAATATTTCATTTTTAATAATGCCACAGCATAAAATTTTTGGTTTTCAAAAATGTTATTTCTTGGGAGTTGAATACGATACTTAATATTTTCGGATTATAAAATTTTCTGAAATTTTATTTCATCTTTAGGAGCAATATCAACGATTTTATTTTTAATTATATTTATCGACTTAGTAATTTAGGATTTTAATTGTCACTGTTCCGTCATATTTAGGTAGACTAACGGCGAATATTTCTAGTGAAATATTCACCGTTACTTCCACCAATGTCCTACTTATTGATACCTAACAAATATGCAGACAAACACTAAAGTCAAAATATTTGTCAGCACAATAAAGTAATGTACATTAGACATATTTCGACTATGTAAACATTTTAGGCAACCAAAAAGAAGTGACATGGCAATTTGAATTTAGACTAGAAAACACTTGCCATTCAACTGAGCTGGAGACATGTACACCACTTGTCTACATTCTGTTTGTCTGATCTGCGTCAACTGCACCACAAGTTAGAAGTTTTCCCTAGAGAAGGCAAAGTACCTAGAGATATTGTAAGTATAAGAGTTCGTTAGTATAGTGTTTTTATTGTGATTCTATTTTAGTAACAAAGTGAAGTAACATCTGTAATTTATAATAATACGTTAAGAGTCTGTGTGACCTTAACAAAAGAAAATAAACAAAGTATATGAAAAAAGTTTTACTTTATTTTGTGTTGTTCCTATTAATCTGGGCTAAAGACACAACAGTCTCTTTTCTCACGAAAAACAAATATTATTTATTTGTCATATAATATGTACATAGCTAAGTAAAACGTTTGATTATGAATTAGAGGGATTTTATAATAACAATAAAATTGGGAGAGAATTCTAATTCCAACTTACCGGCTCTGCACAACCTTGAACGTTAAATCATATTTTTAAATTTATTCTGCATGAAACAAGTATAACACCTACATACTATATATCCTCCGGGGTCATTAATAAATTTTTTATTTCATTTACTATAAAATGAAAAAATTTGTTATTTATAAGAACATTGTGAATAGATTAAGTCTGGTTTAAATATTTGAAAATCTGTTAAAAATAAGTTAAAAAGAATCACTTTCAAGGTGTAATTTTTCAGATATTCAATTAGAAGAGAGGTTAACACTTTGCAAGAATGTTTCAAGTTAGCCTATACAAGTAAGTCGTCATTTCTTATTTTCTGAAAAATAACTCACTCAAGTTATGCTATTCAATTCACATTGTGCGTGAAAGTTGATGACTTTTTTTAGGCAATTGAAAATTTTTAAATATTTGGTAATTTAGGAGCTGGAAAAAGTACCAGTAACTAATACCTATTAGTTGGCAAATCGTACCAGTTGATAAACATTTTTTTTTTAGACGATTTCACTATTTTTAGCTGTGGGAAATTTCAAAAATTTCAGTTGGTAATTTTTGTTTTTCCGCCCTCCTACCCTACATAAGCCTTTTACTACGTCACTAAATTTTTGTATTTTAAGCCACGATTCGCTGAATTCTGTTTTCTGGCTGTAAAATGGTCGGTAATTAATTGGTGGACAGCAAATGATATCTTCCAGTTTATATAATTACGAGAACCTTAAGGTTGACAAACTGCTATTGGTAAGAAAATTTCTTTCGATTTCCCGCTTCGTAAAAAAATACTTTGAGAAATAACGATTTAATGGATATAACATATGCTGAAAATCGTAACTAAAGGATGAAAAAATCGAAAAAAAATTCCTCCCTTTGGAAATATTAAGCAGTTGAACTATAGTCTACTCCAATTAAGAAAGACGTGACGTCACAGAAACATTCACACTTTACAGCAGTAAAAAGCGCAAAAACGTTTTTATAAATAACAATTTTGAATGCAGTCCATTGTTGGATAGTGTGAATCAGCACTTTTTATTTTTCCTTCTGGTCCATCAGATCATACGACATCATGTCGTTCAATAGACTAGAGTCTTGAATGTGAAAAATTTATTTATCTCGCTCTTGAAACGAGGTAATTTAACTTATCCTAATGAATGTTGAGAGAATGGCCGTGGTCAACAGAATACCCTTGCAGATCTATTATAATAAGTACACGAATGATGAAAACTAACGTGTTAGCCTTCGACATAGCTTGTAAACTCTTTGCAACTCCTTCTAACTGAAAGCCTGAACAAAATATTTTGAAACTTTTCTCCGCAAAAATTTCAAAGCATCAAAATTAGGTGTAAGTTAATATTGTCCTAAAAAATTGTCTAAATTTCTATAAAAATTGCCATCGGCAGTAACAAAACTTTAATGAAAAAAAGCGAGTGAGTTTAGAATCGACGAATATACTTAAAAGTTTGTAAAGATGAATTAAAATATCTTATTGTAATTTCTCTCTCCTCTTCTTTGAATATTTTGAAATTTTCACATTCGATTAACCCAAATACAACCGCAGTCAATAAACTCCGAAGTTTTTTTCTTGTGAAAAGTGAAAAAAATAAAAACATTAATTACCTCTAAATGAACCTCTGATGAATTTTCGCGCAGAATACGAATAACAATATCATCATCCTACGTTTTATAATATTATGACATCAATACAAGAAAAGCAATAATAATAATGATTCAAAAAATTATATTATTTGATGTAGAAATGTATATATATATATATATATATATATATTCGTAAAAAACTATGAGAAAATGCGTTGACAAGGAATGAAACTCGATTGGTTCTTTCAAAAATGACGTCACGGAACTCCCTGGACCAAGAAGAACTCGAAAATATTATAAATGCAACATGTGCCTTCAGCCTAAGCCTCACTGCGTATACTACCCGCGTAGCATTCGTTTATTTGTTTAGTAGTTTTTTGCGCCTGTTCGCCGTTCATCTGAGTGTGCGATTCAGGTAAGTGTCGAAAAATTATTTATTTCACTATTTTTTTCTGATCAGTTTTTTTGCATATTTTTAAAATTATTTGAAGATTCGCGGATCATTAGCAAATTGATTTTGTTTTTGTTTTTTCGACGTATTCTGCGGCGAAGAACGTGTTCGCAACACTCAAATATTATCTTTTCTTTTCGATTTTTCATTGGAAGGTGGTTTGAAATTTAAACTGAGTTGTTTAGTGACATTATTATTTATAATAGGAATAATATAATTTCTGGTAAGTTCACGTGTGTTTCATAAAATTCAATTGTTTCGATTTCACAATATAATACTTTGTTCACAACATCTTGTACTCACGTTCTCACAAAAATTATTATTAGTTAAAAAAATTTCGTTACAATAGAAGTAATGTTATCACTTTTTTTTTTTTTTTTTTTTTTTTTTTTTTGCATTAATAACCGATGACAACCTAATAAATAATTTTGGCAGGAGTTTTTTAGAAAAGAAAAAATTAAATTTTCGTTTTTATATTTTGATGGAAAAATTTTCCTAAAATTATCCATTGTTTGAAATTGTGTATTAAAATCAACATATACATTTTTAAGTAGGTAGAAATAGCAGTTAGGTATTGCAATTTCTAATGGAAGACGAATTCATTTTTCTATTTCCACACGTTTAATTCAGCTTCGAATAAATTGTAAAGTGAATTTTGATACCTATGCATAATTATTACGTATGTTTATGAATTGTTTTCTTATTCTTCATCATCTCCTTCATCCCAAATTCTAGTCTAATAGAAGAAAAAAATTATTTTTTGTTGTAGAGCTTAATAAAAAGATTGTCAGTTGAATACTTTGGAGAAAAACGTAAGTACCTAATGCTAAATAACTGAGGAAAAAATATGTTTTTTTACACAAAAATTTGTAATTTTCATCAGAAATGTGTGGTTCTATTTTGTCTTTGTAATTAGGCCTAGGTTTGAGTTTTACATCGTCCAGGATTTGAGACCAGTTTCCTTTTAATTCCTAACACAAAATGGTCACGTGTTTCACTTGATCCATATAAAACCACCATCATTCCAAAATTTATAAATCCCAACCATATTTTCCTTTCTTAAACATGGCATAAAATAACAAGTCGCTGATGGGTAGTTGGGTGCTATGATTTATAGGGTCTCGATGCCGAAATTCAGAAATAATAAAATTTTAAATAAAATAGATAATGATCAGTTCTATTGTCGAACTAAGAACATTATCCTAGTGAAATTTGATCGTGTAAGTTTCAACAGAAAATACTAATATTCTAATGAATTTTCAATCAACAAGATTCGAATGAGCTTATTTATCAAATGTTTGGAAGTAATCAATTGAATATAGGCTAACTCAAATTGAATGATTTATGGATTAAAAATTGAATCGTAATATTTCAATTGTAACTAATGTAATTGCAATTTAGTGTTCAGCTACAGATCGCAATTAAAATCAATTTCCATAAACAGTGTAATTCTACTTTGAAATTGAAATTTATTTCGTATAAATTTAATTGTGATTACTTTTCCAATTGCACTTGAGAAGGACAATAATTGAAATTTTACGAATTGATACTCAACAAAAAATGTTGTGCCTCTTCCTCCTTTTCAGTCGTTTTCAGAATCATATCTATCTTAATTGGCTTATTAGGCAGATAATAGAATAGGTATACATGGTGTTAATTTTCCACACTCAAAAATAAAACTGAAATCAGAACTCGTTCTACTTCTCCATTCAAATATAGATAACTATTTCAAGGATGTACATTTTATAATAATATTGATTAATATGAATCAGAGAAAATGAAAACCAATTCCACATTATTTTTAAATCCTTATGGTTGACACAATCAATAATAATTGACTGATAATTAGAAAATTATTTTTGATTTTATGAACAATTATTATCAGTGTACGGAATGTCCAAAAATCGTCTCCCAAGCCAAATGGGTTTTGTAAAACTCTTCAAGAGAAACAAAGAAGTTCCTGTTAACATGACTAGAAATTGGTTGTTTCAGAGATACAAGACTCTCAAATTTCAAAAATTTTTACAGTTAAATCAAATGAGGAAGTAATACTTATAAAGTTAAATTTATTTGTAATTGAAAAAATTGGTTAAAATTTTAGCATGTCTAATGTTAATTTTGTTTTAAATTCTGAAGAAAAAAAAATGTTCGGCTGCTTGAATTCGAACCCGCAACTTTTGTACGATGTGTATTACCATCTATTGTAAATTTTGCCTCAAATGAATGAGTATGCAACCTATTCAACACGCGCATACGAAAGCCCGTATCTCTGAAACAACAATGCTAAAAAAAAGGCTAGGGCTATGAACATTTGTGCTTCTCTCGATGAGTTCTACAAGACCCATTTGGCTTGAGAGACGATTTTTGAACACCTGGTATAATTATTTGTAATATTTTATACCCACGGTTCATAATTAATTAATTTTGTAATCATTAGAAACGTACTATTACAATTGAGACTATCTATAGGTACCTATTTAATTGTAAATTATTGCAACCAATAATTTAAAATAGTTAATATTTTTAATTATTATTAAAACAATTTAATCGTGGCTAACTCTTGGTTGATATTTCTTAGTGATAAGTATTAACTCGATGCAAACTAAATTATTCTTTCTCTTTTATCGAAATTTTCTTATAAAATTCTAAGGTTTCTTTCCGTTTCAAAAAATTAGTTTTCTAAATTTCCAACCTTTAATTGATCATGATTTTGTATTATGAAATTCAAAAATGAAACTATAGAGTTTATTCAAAACCCCGGGAATGTATGTTATGCACTTCTACTTGATGCAAATTTTCTAAATTAAAATCAATTCACCTGACGAGATAAATATTGTTTTTCTCTCAAAAATAGTCACCACACTTTTTTTTTTTAATATTAACTAGTTATACTTTCATTAAAATTGTATTAATATATTTTTCGAAATTCATTCTAGGCCCATTTTAAATCATACTTTTCGCCGTACACCATCGTAGTTCACATTTAGGCAAAAATACGTTCTATACAGTGTGAAAATTAAGCTTTTAAACAAAACAGTACTAGAAGAAAGTATTATTTTGTCCTTTCGAAGACAATCAGCTTCAGATGGCCTATAACAATATGGATGTAGTACATATTTACATTTAGAATAGTACTCGTGGGGGTTTACGATAATTTCCACTTTTTCAGAATCGGTTTCCACTTCTTTATTACGTTATAAAAAAAATCCTTTTACCCTCAGGTTCATTATCAATTATTCTTCGCACGTCTAGAGTAACGAAACTTTTACAGTGAAAACGCAACCCCCCCCCCCAAAAAAAAAAAAAAAACCGTGAAAATCTAAATTCACAAACATTATTGGAATTTGGCTAATTCCAAAAATCGCGAAAATTAGAGGCTAAAGTTGAAAAATTTTAAGAAACACATCGGAGAAATACAAAATCCTATGAAACTGTGGAACAACAAGAAAAGAAATGATTATGATATATCTCGTATTATGAGGTTTCATTTAACATTTTCTGACTATTTTTTTTTCTCCTAAAACAGATTCTGCAAATAAAGACGACGAATAATTTCAAAAATAACATTAAATTTTTGCTAATAACTACCTATCCGCATTTGATTCGGGCGATTGGAGAGACAAACTTTGTTACCCAATAACGATATTATGATATTTAACATTTTTGCGGACAAAATTTTGTCAAATAAACAACGAATATGCGACTATATTCATACGTGGAAGAATTTTTTTAAAACAAAAAGGGAAAACATAGAAAAATAAAAATATAAAATTTATTGTAAATTTATAGAATCAACAATTTGGGCAAATTTTTCCTACACCATTAAGCAACTGGCCGAGGGGGCTTTTACCCGGTTGCGAAGAGAGACGGTTTGGTATTATTTTATGATTTATTTATTTATTCGATGGATGTGTTGTGTTTATAAGTAAAAGAAAACATATATTTTTAAGTGGAATTTTTTACCTTAACATTTCACTGTATCGTGTGAATAATTTATTGGCGACTTTGTTGGGCAAACATAATTGATAGACGTGTGTAGGTATTTGCTTAGTGTCGGGCAATTGTCGTAACTTGTAGAATCCTGACAAAAAATTTAGTGAAAATTGGTGCACATGTGTTTTTCTAGTAATGCGAATAAATACTTCGAACGTAGAAGGCTAAAAAGGGTTTAAAATTCTGCCAGACGAAATATTTGTTCGAGAAAGTTTCTAAAAAGGATGGAGATTGATGAGACCGATTTTTGATTTATATATATATGGTACAGTACACAAATATTTATCATTTCCAGTGTAATTTTGATTTTTTATTTTAGTAAATTCAGCGAATGACTTTTATGCGGTTTCATAACCTACACTTTTTTATGAGTAGATAAGTTCGATTTGTAAGCTTTTACAAAGTTATAGATCTTTTAACAGGTTTCCAGAAATTCGAGTGTTTTTTAAGTTTAAATATTTGCATCCATTTTTTGACGTCATGGATTACGTTGCATTCTCCTGATTTTTATACGAGATTAAATTCGCGTGTTGCAAGCGAACCGTAGAACCATGACTGAAGCAAAGTGGGTTACCCTCAACGACCCCACCCTCCAAAACAGAGTACCTAAGCCATATCACACATATTAAAAGTGAAACCTTTCTTTTCAATAAATAAATCCGAAAATTTAGCACCCAATGAAATAGTAAAAATTTTACTTAGTTCAAAAATTAACTGTAAATTTGAACTCAGCACCTCAGAAAACGTAACAGCGATGTATCACTTGCAATTTATATTAAAAAAAAATCCTAACCCTATTTGAGGTCACAAGGGGCCAAATAAGTAGTTCCACCAGAAAATGAACTGAAAATTTGAACTCAACCTCTCAAAAAACATAATTGACGATGTATCACTTGATTTTTTAAGGCAATATCATCCCAATACCTTTTTTGGGAGACACAGGAGCCCAAAATGAGCCGTTCAATTTAAAAATAAAATGATAATTTTGACTCAGCGCCTCGAAAAATGTAATGGACGACCTATCACTCAATTTTTAAGAAAAGAATATCCTAATCCCTCACCTATCGAAATTCGGAATCTAAACTGAAAAAATTGAAAGTGCGACGACGGTTCAAAACCCGGTGGAGGAACATAATTTTTTTTTTTAACAGATAGGCTTCGTCACGACATCAGGCTCAATTTGAAACAGTTATTTGAGAATTTTAGTAATTTTTGGCCTGCCATCTATAAGAAAAGACGTCATCTCAAAAGTTGTTCTGTGAGTGGACATGAGAAGCTTGCTCATTTCAATAATATGTTAATCTTCTAGCAATATAGAAGGTATATTAGAAGAGTATATTGAAGTACCTTTAAACCATATATATGGAAAAATTTTTTTTTGGAGGAGAGCATACAGCCAAACACTTTGAGAAAAAATTTTCTTACATAATATGTCTAGTCTATCGAATAAATACTGTAGTTTCCACGTATTAGACTTACGTATTGAACATGTACATTAGACCTAAAGTATATTGCAACATTAACACGCTTTATATGGACTCAAATTTCTCATAGGCGCTTGAAAAAACACGAATTTCTTATCGAAATTTCAAGTCTCGTCTTTTTCATTCATTTAACTTGGATTATTGTGTCTTTCAATGGGTCTGTGACTTCGGGTTGTTCTGAATCGGTACCGAGAAAGGTTAGGCTGTTCTCTGTGTGTAGGTATGAAATATGAATGACTCATACTATAACATCTTGAACTGTCAGAAAAAAAAATAAATTTTTTCAATTCTTTTTCTCAATTCCTCACTTAATTTAGGGAATACAACGCCTGTTTATATAGATATGAATGTACAAACAATCAGTAACAAATTTAATTTAGTAAATTTTAATTTTTCTCCTTTTCTTCAAACAGACTCACTTATAGTTATAAGGCTCATTTTGCTTTGGTCCCAATGTGATTCTAATAAGGAACGGCCACTGTAACACGAAAATTCAGAGAATTCAGAGGTCAAATTAGTTTTTTGTAGTGACTAACATAGGTAAGTAATTCATAGGAAAATTTTTTAACTGTTGAGAAAATATTTAGATTTTCATCTACCGAAAGCTGTGTGCCACTGAGGGCCGAGTAGGCATATTCTATAATTTTTATTTTACAGTGTTTTCTTTCTCTTATGATTTCATTTAATTCAAAAATATGCTGAAGATTAGTCAAGCAGCGGAAATGAACGAAAATTCAGCCAGAAAGAATAAAATGAATCTCATGACAACCGTCCCATTTAAAATACCTACTGTCTATATGTTTTCAAACTTGAACGGATCTTACGAGAATATTACGAAGAAAAAACATTTCTTCATGATATTTTTGTTATTTATGTTCCCTTATACATTCATTTATGCTGTTTATCAGAATTTTGTTCGTTTTTAAGCCAGTTAAGAATCAACATTTAAAAAAATAAATGATTACGATAACTCGAAATGCAGAGTTTTAATTTTTTTTTTTTGAAATAAAAGGTGCACTAATTCGGGTAATAAATCTCATTTCATGTATATTACAGGTTGTGCTGAGTAAAAAAATTATTATCTTCAAAATTTGAGGGTAGGTAAAGTATATCAACCATAATCCTTTTCATGAAAGGTGTTTTGTCTTATTCAATTGGAGAAAAAGTGAAATTGTGCAACTAAAGCACAGGAAATTTAGTTTAAACTTTCAGGCAAAAGGGTCGGTGAACAAAAAGGCAAGACAGAAGTTACATAAACACGTTTTAAGAACATTTTTTAGACCAATATTTCGAAATAGCATTAAAATTTCGAGCCTACTTCCAACTTCAACCGACTGTTTCCAAAGTTTTGAGTTTCAGATTGATAATCCCTTCTAAACATTTTTATATAATCATTTATTTCAGATTTCTTTCAGATTGCTTCCGATGATTTTGTATTTATGATTTAAAGTGAGAATCGATTGTAGGGGTAGAAGCGATTATCGAAGCTGAAACAAAACATCAGGGAGGGGCTCCAAACCCAGTCATATTTTCCTCAAAATAGTTGAAAATAAGAATCATCTTTTCGTTTTTCACAAATCTTGACAGAACATATTTTTAAAATTCTCTCACCTGAGAGGAAAAGTTATACCAGTTTTTGGGGGAGCTTAACCTCCTCATGCCTGCTCTTCGTTTCACCTCAGATTAAGAAAAAATCAAGTAAGTTACAGCAGAAAATATAAAAACCATGATTTTAACCCGAACAATTCTCTAAATAACGTTTTTACTGATACTTTATCGCAGCTTAAATCAATAAAATAGGACATTTTTTCCTTTTATTCAATGTTCTTATAGATATTTTTTCTAAAATCTGCTCCCAAGCCACGAGGAAGAAAAAAAACTTGAATTGATAATCGTGAAAATGTTTTGAGTCCCATGAAAAACGTATTAACGTGTAGTCTACCCTGACTTTTTTTTTATTTGTATCTACGCATGAAAAACATTTTTTGTAACCTTTATAATAATATTATATCGATGACTAACGAAAATCTCCATATGACTTGCGAGATCAAGTGCACACATTTTCTCCCGTTTTTCCGTTTTTTCCATGTTTTTTCTAAAAAAAAAAAAAAAAAAACTTATAATTTTTTACGGAGCTTATGCTTCGTGAAAATCGTTTGCAAATACACGGACCTTTTCTTTTTTCATCGTAAAATTTTTCCACTTTGGGCGTATTAAGCCGATTCATATTTTTTTGTACGTTTTATTCTTGGACCGGCCATTTAAAAACAAAAAAATTGTTTTCATCGGTTGACGAAGGAAAAAAACTTTTATTTACAACGAAATCGATCATTAGGCTACAGTCTAAGAATTTTCCTTTCGTTTGGCGATTTTTGTTTGCCTTGTACTCCTCATTACCGATATAAACGTTTAATTTATAATGAAAATTTCTAAAAATTTAATTGGTTCTATCCCAAATAGATTCGACTGTATTCCGTGGCAATGGTTTGGCCAAAAAAGCGTTAAAAATAAATCGAATAACGAATATAGGTAGGCCCTTTTTTATAAGTACTTTGGGGGCCGGTTATACAATAGTGAGTTGGACTTGAGTTAATTTGACTCTGGTTTAACCCTACATAATCGTACATGAAATACATATATTGGAGTTTTAACAGACCTAATTTTGGGATTGGAGTTATCTGTCTGTGGTTCAGCAATCCCGAGGAAAAAAGAATAAGTACCGATTTTAGATGAATTTAAATTTAGAACACCTTTTCACAAGTGTCACATAAATTTTGGTGAAATCAGTAATCATGCTTTATTGAAACAAAAACCATATTTCCTTCTAATATCAACGAAAACTGAAGATTGTGATAAATATTTTGACAAGATGAAAGAAGAGAAGAACTCCTCAAAGGAGAAAATATAATACTCATTTTAACTACAAAAATAAAAAAGTAAAAAATAATTTTTGGACAACAATACCCAAATTTAATGAATTCAAATTTATCCGTGCCATTCCATACCAACTCAATTCAACCTGGGAGGACATGATTACAAGTCTCTGAGGGGTCGATATAGTTTTGATGAGTATCAGAATGGGCCATATTCCTAGACAATCCTCAGCTTTCAAATAAAATACCACTTCAGTGATATTTGAACTGTGGTTTCAGTACTTAAGTACCTATAAGGGAAAGGTTACTTAAGTGCTTTCCCTGAGGTAAAAAACTGTCTAAGAATATGGCCCTGTATCAGTCATCTCTCTTCATTACCATCAATATAAGCTATAATGAAACAATAGCATCACACTACTGACATTAAATTCCTATACTAATTTGCCATTATGTCCACTCCACACTTGTATTTGATGCCATTTCTAGACGATACAAACAAAATAAAATTATTTTATTTTCTCCTTTTTAGGGCGCTTAATTTGAATAAAAGCGTTTACCTAAAAATTATTTTTTACTTTTTTATTTTTTATTTTTTAGTTTAAGGGAATTTTTGATAGATTACCTAATAAGAGAAGTAAAAACGCGCAACTTAAACATTCCAGCGGCGAATTTGGTAACTGTTTTATACTCCATCCGCATATGAGCGATAAACAAAGTCTAAATTCTGTTCCCAATCGAACTAGAATAAAAGCGTTTAAAAATACAGCGAAACCTCTTACAGTAAACTTGATAGTTCCTCAAAAAAAGTTCACAAACAGAAATTGCGTTCTAAGTGCTTTCATAATAATTATATAAGAAGAATTTATTAAAAATTGTATTAACTTACCTGTGGTTAATAAGAAAAAAATACCTACAAAACTGTCATTGAAGTATTTTTTGATAAAAGACTGTACAAGTGTTGAACTAGTTCTCTGAATAGGGCATATTTTTTTGTTTGAGAAAAATTTGAATAGAACTTTTAATCACATGTTTTTAGCTTTGAACAACTTCGATTAAAATTACTAATAATTTTTTCCATTGGAAATAGCCTATAAAATTCATTATTCCTGACACTGCCCTTGAAACAACACACAGATGCACACAGGTCTATAGAATTTTTGATTTCCTGCACACTTAGTTTTAAAGTAGGTTTCAAATATGACCTTGTTTATGATTCAAGACTGGCATAACAGAGACACGTTAATGTGGTATGCTAGGGGGGCCTCTACAGCGATCCTCCTTCAGTCCCTACAAAATTCTTTGAACCAACTTTCTTTTTTCAAACACACAACCTTGGACTTTGGAAAATTCATACACAAAGGACAGTGGCCACAGAATTACCACTGCCCGACCGGATAGCCTGCCAGGTGTCCTTAGACTCGAATTTATACCATGCATAGATGAAAATTTTTATATCTATAAACCATAGGTTTTTTGATCTCCATGGAATTCACTTACTTGATTGACATCCTTGATTGAAAATGCAAAGAAATACCACTAAAGTCAACCCATTTGCTCAAGGAAGAAAATTCAACACATGATAAATTCACTTCTCATGTTTAATAATATAAAAATTTGTCTGTTCAGACGTCATTAATTTATATGTTACTTCTTCAGTGAGAGAAAACGAACTGTGCAGTGAAGCACTTACATATGGAGTATTTTCAACAAGAGAGAAAAAAAAAATTGAGTAGGGGTATGAAAAAACCAGTTACAAAAATGTATTATGTATTATACTGAGATACTATTCCACGGACAGACAAATTTGGTAGGAGAAATAAGATATAGTATAAGGAAAGACAAGATGTTAAGGAAAAACCAAGGAAAGAAAGAAGAAACCAAGAGAATTGTACAGAAACGTGAATATTCATGTTTCTGTACATGATGGTTTGTAAAGAAATGAGAAAAAGATTGAAAAAATATGGACAGTCCGTGGAAAGTAGTAAAGGTGGTATTTTAGTTTTTTAGAAGGAAAAATATAAAAATATATGTAAAAAGAACAGGGCTATTGTAAGTTGGATGCGTCATTAATTCCACTAAATTTATTTCTCCAAATTAAATGTTTATAGTAAAGGGGTAAGAAAATGGGAAAGGCCTAATCTGAATTTTGAGAAAACTCGATAAACCATCTAAACTATCGATTTGACGTCGATATTAAGTCGACTGAAAAATTGCAAAAAAGTGATTTGAAAAACTGACAAAAAACATTAAAACCACATAGACCCGAAATCGATCTCATTTTGATGTCGTTTTTTGGAGTCAAAAATTGAGATTTTTGTATTGTTTTTCTTAAAATTTTTCTCAGTCGATTTTATTTGGTTTTAGCACAAACATCGATATGAAAAAAAAAAACGCACCGATTTTAAGTTATTTCAAAAATATGAATAAAAATCGACCCAAAATCGACAAATCATAGTCTAAAGAATGATGTACTTACTTGAAACTCATATCTGCAAAAATATAGCTAAACCTAAAGCCGCAACTTACATGTGCTCAGTTTTCCAATCTCCCGTATGAGGAGGGTAGCCTATGAAAAATCAGATTCGTCACAGTTTAAAATTTCCCTCCATCAATGGATTTGGGGAATTCCACTCCAGTCCCCTCTTTAATTTAGAATTTAAATTATATAAAATTGACTTGTTTATCGAGTCCATTGACAGATACAGCCTAAATAATAATAAATAATTTCTAATTCTTTTCGAAATAAAATTACCCACTAATAATAGTTTGCCGGTTAGGCTATTTGTTTAGCCTAAATTCGTTCAACGACGAAAATTCTCCCTCCACTTAAAATTTCTTTCCATCTTCTTTTTTTTACTTTTAAATAATCTTTCCCCCTACACCACTGCCTCATTGCTCTCTCTGGTAATGGAAGTAGCTTTATTTAATAATTCGCACCATCCATTACCTATCACCGAAATCACCTATTATTTCCCTCTCTATTAAGTTTGTTATCTGAGGAGTCATTTTCATTAGGCTAACTCTATATCATAATTTGTTTCGTAAATCATCCAGCGTTCTGCTCTCTGTATGCAACACCATTTTCAATTTGTCTTCCTTTTTTTTTTTTTTTTTGTTATGCATTATGTTATGTTGTAATAATATGGACCAATTTTTTATACTGGCAATGGGCCAGTCCTCGGTCAATTTCATGGTGAATATCGGCTAACATTCCTTTCAACAGGATGTTACTCAAAGCGCATAGGATAATTTGATAAAATTTGAAAAAAATTCATGCTTGGTTAAAAGTGTGGTCAAACAAATACCTGGCTGTCTATGCAGATTTAGGCAAGACTTTCGCATCTCTATTAGATTCTTCCATTAGATGACTTCAAAGAAATTTTACAAATGAAATGAAATTAAATTTTTCAATAAATTCAATTGAATGAAAAATGAATAGTAATCAAAAATGTTTGTACTAACCTATATGAAAAATTTTCTTTTCTAGAAATTATAATTATGGTAGTAATGATGATAAATGATCTCTATGGGTCGGGAGAAAAATATTTTTAGAAATTTCAAAAAATAAATTTCATATAAAATGATTAAAGAGTTTGATAAACTAGCCATATTACTTGGAAACAAAAAACCAAAACATGTAAAACTGAAAACAAATGTCAGAATTTGATCTTGACAGATTTTCCACAACCAGCTCTAGGTGTCTCAGATATCTGAGTATGAAAGATGGAAAATAGAAATTGGGTAGGACAAAATAAAAAAACAAAAAAAAAGGTGTGAGTTTCATTGAGTCTATATGTGCTATACTCATGAAGGATTGATGTGTAAACATAATAATACATGGTGTGGTTGTGTGTGTGTGTGCAATGCATTGTGCTTGCACACAACCACACACCTACATGTCATGTAACACATACAAATGAAAGTTACGATTGTAAGAATTACAGTTATACGAATCTGATGATCGTAATATTCTTGTTTAGCCCCAATTGTAGACTGAGTGCTAAGATGTTTACATCAAAAATAATATATTACACACCAAGGTTTGAAAGTGAAGGTTTACATGCGAGAGCAAGTTTGTGAAATGAGTGAATTGAGAGAGCAATTCTTAAGTCATGTAAACTTACTTTTGAAACCTTGTTGAGGTGGATATTTATTACAAAATTAATGATCAGAAAGCAATGAAATCAGGAACAGAACTATTACTAATAATTTTAATATTGTTAACAATTTCAAAAGAAAAAATAATCAAAATAAATTAATATACCCATTGTGACTATCTTTAAACTAGCTTCGGTAGCAAAGTTGGTACGGTGACAACGTGGTAATGCAGAGTTTGTAGGTATCCAATTTCAGACAAGCGAGTGAATTTTTCATAAAAATGAAAATTCAAAGTTAATGGAAAATCATTTTACATTGGGGTTACATCATTCATCAATGATAAGCACTACCATTTGCTTGAAAAATACAATTAAAAACAATTTTCTCTAAAACTATAAGAAAGTACTTCAAATTGCTCCTGCATGTTATAGTTGTCAAGTAAGAAATTTTTTGAACATAATTTCTGTGATAATTATTAAGGAATGGACATGAATATATAATTATGCCTAATGAAGGTCACACGCCCTACTGTCAAAAATTGTGTATTCCAGCTTTCACTCTTATAATTGTATTACGAAGAATGGCACCCTCCTGTAAACCAATGTCAAAAAGTAAGTACCTATGTGTTTTCAGTATTTAATTGTATGTACATTGCATAAAATTTGGTGTATGGTGTATAAACTTGTGCATAAGATGAATACTGTTTGGCATATAATGCATATGATTATGTGTATAATGCTTAACATTGTACTTATAACGCATAAAATTGTGCTTATGACTCATAAAATTGCGTGTATAATGTCTGACAAATTTTACATTTTATGTTATTTTAGACGTATGCATCAGAATATGCGTGAAACATATTAAATGAGTATGAATGTCACACACAATATTATGTGTATACGTTGTATGAAAATTGCACATATACGTTAATGGATACTTAAATTATGCATGAAAAATTATGTGTACATAGGTGTGAATAGTCTTATTTCACGTGACTACATACGCATGTGTATATTTAAAAAAAACCACACTACATATATGTACAATGTGGCACTTACCTACTTGGAATGTGCGCTCCACATATAATATTGTGCGTATATGTTGTACATACATTTTACACATACATATATATTATATACTATAAATATGCGTGAAAAACTGTGTGTATGTGTGTGTAAACAGTCTCATTTTACACACTACGTACGTACATGCATTTTTAAAATAAAAACGCATATTTTTTTCTGCTAGATTGGCGATGAAGAAACTTTTGCGATAAAATATTTAGCAAAGATGTCAAATTGAATTTTTCTGAACTGAAATTTTTTTGCAGAATTGCCATATAACGTGTAATCAATAACTATCGATATATTTCTCATCTCCAGCAAGAAACAAATATGTTGGAACTTGAATTGTTTACACCTTCACACTTATTCTTTTAATTTAAAATAACTCCAAGACATAACTTCATTCTCGAAAAACTCAAAAGTAAATTTTACTAAAATTACCTAGTTTTCAAACAAATTATTCATTTTCTTTTTCACCTTTGTTTTTATGGTATTTGGTTTCGGCTACGTGGTCATTTTACTTAGCATTTAGACGATCTTATTTGATACCGAATGGATGTGGGAAATAACGAGGTTTCGGTGGCCAGCAACCTACGAGTATGAATTTTTCAATTAAGTAATGGAAATTCACAATCTTTTGATTGTAAATCCGAGCACCAGACACCTACGTTTCTTTTTGAAAACGAGGAATAACTTTTTCCCATCCAATTTTTTGTTTCTTTTTTATTACGTGCCATAGACAGCAACTGGGTCTAGAGCTTCCAATTTATTATCCACCAATACGGAAGTCTGGTAAAGTGACGTAAATTAGCCTAAAATATGCAGCAAACTTTTTTAAATTTAAAAAAAAAAATGAGAAAGAAACACAAAAAAATGTCGAAAATTTATTTAAAGATTTATTTGCAAGTTTTTTATTAGTTTAAATTTTCGCGGAGGCCTACCACCGCGAAGAACCATTTACTCACTTTTTAATGAACCTATTACTTACTGGTTCGACGATAATGAATTGGCTGGTTGGTGATTGGACTTCGCCCGATGGTCTGGCGTAGAATGGACTGATAAAAATTCACTCAAAGAAGAAAAAATTTCAATAGTTTCAAAATTCTAGCGTAGTGAACTTTGCTGGAAAATCAACTTTTTGAAACTTATGAAAATGTCAAAATAATTGTAGCATAGTAACTTTTATTGTAGGTAAAAGTGTTTTCAAGTGGTAAAAATCTTAAAATTTTAGAGCTGCCAGCTTTGTTGGAACAGGATTTTTTTTCTCGAGAAAATCAGCTAAAAATGCTACTGAGTATTAAAATTGACCTCATGGAAGGGTTAGGGGTGGGTATAATAAAAATTATCCGTTTTATCAAAAAAAAAAAAAAAAAAAATGGCACCATTTTCCCATTTAAATCTTTTTTTTTTTTCATGCAGGTATACATAATTAATAATTATGTTTAACTTATAATATAATTATATGTATGTATCATCCAAATTTTGTTTTAACGATTTTGAGAAAATTACAAGGACTAAGGCTGAAATTTTTACAAAGATAGTCCTCATATAGAAGCAGATCAGATAGGAGTTTATTGCTCATTATTCCAGTAGTTTCTGAAAAAAAATTATGACAGATAGGTAATTACTGGACACATCGTTTTTCGTTTTTCCAGGATTCTGAGAAAACTACAAAAGGGATGAAAGTGAAATTATTAAGAGAGATGATGATCGTTATAAAAAAGCAAGGCAAGTCTGATAGGAGTTTTGATACCTATTGATTTTAAACGAAAACTTGCTGAAGAAAAGTAAGTTCTGTGTATTGCATGAAGTGTCACTTTTCGTATTTACGGCGCAACAAGTTATAAACGTATTTTCTCCGTTGCATCCAGCAGTAATTTTGTATTTAAGACACATTGAGCTGTGATGTCAGTAAGCGTTTCTTTTCGATCGTATTCCGAGAAACGAGGCATTCTGAAATAGTTTAAAATTAAAGCCAGGATTTATTTAAAAGTTATTATCAATAAAAAGATACTTTGATTTTTTTTTTTTTTCAAGTTTACACGTTTGTTGATTATGTTTTTGAAAATATTTCTAAATAGTGTTTTTTGAAGAATTTTTGTTTAACCTACATTGAGATTTTTATGATTTCAAGATATCGAATAATGAATGAATCGACAAACTGGGTATTCCAGCGAAGTGGCGCTGCGCTAGAGTTTATTTTATTAAAATTTTTACCAGAAGAATTAATAAAATAGCTGTTGTAAAAAATGCGAGATCAATTTTTTCCCATTAATAGCTTATGTTCAGTTGTGATTCTAGAATATTTTGGACATAGGTGAATTTAAAGGAGAAACATTGGTCAGGCTTAGATCTCTGGAGCTGCAATTATAGCTCGCCAAAAAAATTGCGTGCGAAAAATGAAATTCAGCGCCTAAGTCTCCTTAGGCTCAGTCGTCTTTCTTAGTCTTGTCATTCTGATGAGACTTTTAACGTGGATATGTTTTCTCCCTGAGGGTCAACTTTTTTTTTTGACGTGGACAAATTTGAGTAATTTTTTTTCCGTTTTGTCTCTAGCATCCTTCCAAAGTTTTCAAGCAAAATCCAGCTATGATTTTGGAAATAATATTGGTCAATTTATTTTCATCCGTCAATAATAGCGAAAATCTCGTAGACTCAAAATGACAGTGCCAAATTAAAACGTACCAGTTGCTACTCGCGGTCTTCGTCTATGCGTGGCAATTTGATTTGGGACTTATAACCCCCCTATAAGAGAACACCTTAGTGAGAGAGCGAGAAAGCCAGAGGAAGAAAAAGAGATGTAACCGGCAGTTTTTTAATGTTCTTTTCTTCTTCTCTTTCGGATTTTCAGGTTACAAACAAAAAACCTGTCTCAGGACAACCCACTGACTAAGAGTGACCAACTCCTTTACATAAAATGGCTATCTTCCTTTCCTCACTTGCCTCCTTGGTGTTTTTGCAAAAAAAATTTTTAGGTGGTCAAAAACCACAACTTCTTTCTCTGAGGGGCCATGGATTTTTTCTTTTCTGATGCTATATCAACCTGGTGAGACTTTTCTTTCAACACATCGATCATGAGAATCGGTCCAGCCATTCTCTCTAACTTAATGTCACAGTAAAAAAAAACCTTAGGTATAGAAATTAAGATATATTTAGGTACCAATAATAAGATTACCATGGCTTTTATCTTGATCTTGCTTTATCTCATCACTAACTGGCTGTCTTTAATAATTATCATAATCTTAGAATGTTTGAAAATTCAATAGAACCAAACAAGGGTATAAATAAGTGGAGGTGTGCGGTTTCCCAGGACCCCTTAGTCAAAAAGAAAGTTGATATAAAAAAAACAATAGTGCGTCACTGTCGGTGGTTATAGGTCTGTGGTGGGCAATCGGATCGGAAGAGATAGCAGGGAGCTGTCTAAGTGCTCAATTCGAGAAACAAAAAAAAAAGAAGGAAAGTTTCCAAGGTAATAAAGTTACTATACTTTTCTGTATTCACACGCAAAAAAAGAGGTTTCAATTGCTTTATGGAAGTCTTCTCGTCTCCTACATTCACTGCTTCGAAGTATGAGAATTCCCTCAAATTAATTTCACAATTCGTTCCATTCAGTTTCATCAATTGGCGTGAAATTATTGTATTAATGTTTACATCTTCATTCGAAAAGTATCATCTTTCAGAATATATACACGTAGCCTATATTTGTGTGTGTGTGTGAGTGTGTGTCAATAAAATTGGAAACTATAAGTGGCTACGAAACCTCATAATCGAGTATATAACTTTTTTATCAGCAAAAATAACTTCTTAATTTGAAATAGCTTTTTTTCTCTCATTTTACAGCGCCTTTTCATTGGATTGTGAAGTTACTTTTCATTTCCTTCACTTTTATTTGTGTCGCGTGCGTACAATTTCCAATTTAAAAGTATCCGATAAGGCTTCCTTTGCCCACTAACAAGGCAAAATGTTTTTTCAGTTATTCCCTTCTTTTTTTCCCCACATTTTTCTTTTCTTTCTATTCTTTTGTTCTCCTCTTCTCTTTTCTTAATGTTAAAGATTCTGAAATTCGCGTTTAGCCATCTTAATTGAGCGGTCAATGTTGGAACAAATTCCATTAATTTCGCGTTTCTGTTTGTCGCACGTATACTTTAGGACATATTGGCACAAACACTATATTGTTTTGGCGTTGGTGCGACCAAATTAAAGGCACAATTTGGCTTTCTTCTTTTTGTTTTTTTCTGGAATACACACCCGTTTATTACGTGGTGTCTTTTTTTTTTCTTCTTCCTCCGTTCTCACATAATAGGTTAAGAAAATGTTTCAAGTCTAATTGGAATGTTAGGGTTAGAAGAAAACGGATAAAATGAAAGTAGGTACTATAAACTGAGTAGGAGTAAAAAAAAAAAAAAAAAAAAAAAAAAGAAAAGAAAAGAAAGTGGTAAAATAGGAAATCTAGTAAGTCGGTGAAAATACCTGAGAAAATTACACGAATAGTTTGTCGTCAAGACTTTACCTACGTCAAAATGCTGCTACTCTTTGCTCTTTTCAAAATGTGAATTTTCAGCTAGATTTATCTCTTTGACTATTATCTTCATTGTGTTTTGGAGTGAGGATGCTTATAAATGGCGTTTGTTGCGACATGAGTCAGTTTCGTATACACGTATGTTGGGATTTGTCTAATAAATTTCAAATACCAAGATTATTTTTCACCAGATTTTGAGTTCGTAGTTTTTATTTAATCAGCATACAATTTGTCATTCGAACGCTTAATTAAATCTTCATGTAGCCTTCACACATTTTTTCGAATCAAAATTCAAAAAAAGTCGAACGACAAAAATTGTTTACATAATTATGAAAGATGACAATACTTCTGAAATTAGGCAGAGTAAGAAATTAAAGGAGAAGACCTAATTATTAATTGGGTTTAAAATTCTCTGAGAAAGTAGGTTTACCTCTGATTTTCAGCGTTAAAACTGCCATATGGATCATTTTTCAAACAGAACTACTGGGAAAATTAAAAAAAAAAAAGCCCATAGCTGTTCCGTCGTATTTAGACAGACGAATATATTCGCTGACCTAAATACTCCGCAACAATTAACGGCAAATATTTCTTCTAAATATTCACTGTTACCTCTGACTAATAACCCAATTAATAAGGCTAACAGTTATGCAGATGTACAACTAATCAGCATAACTGTCAGCATTATTTTGGAATGTACCAGGGGTACCTTTTGTGAACATAAACAATTATAGGCCCAAAAAGAAGTCACATGGTAAATCAATTTACACCAATACTTCACTTGCCTTTCAAGAGAGTCTTCTACTTAAGATCTCTCTCATCGTCGGTGTGCCAATACACCATCAAGTTAGTAGTCCGCCCTATGCAGAGGCGCGACACAGTAAGGATCTAATAATTATAATCTAGAGTATAAGTAAGTATATCTGCGAGACCGCGATTTGTATAAGTTTTTAGAAAGTTACAAAATCTATTTTGACCGATTTTATTTGTGATGTGATATTAATCACATATATTGTTTTGAACAATTCGAATCTATTTTGTGTGTTAGTTAATAATATCCGGGATTACTGACACAACAATAGCCTACACATATGTGGATCAGAATTGTTAACCTTCTTTTTTTTTCTTTTTTTTTTAAGTCTGTTAAAAATATTCGAATTTTCCGACTGCTCTCAAAATTTGCCAATATGAAGACTGATTTTTTTTGACTGGGGGTAACTCACCCCTTCATCCCCTTGATCCCTGAGTGTATTTCTTTGTGGATCGAGACAGAATTTAGCACGTGTGTACGTTGGGTTTATAACTCGATCAAGTTTGAAAATGGGCCAAGTCCATCCATTAAATTCCAAATTATATCTTTTCAAAGTTTTCATCAATTAAGGATCGTTTTTTGCAGGATATTTTATAAAAAACATTTTTTAACTGAAATATATTCCTCTAAAAATCACGACTACCACAGTTTGGCTAATGTCTCGTGAAACTACCCGCATAGATCTTCACTCGTAACCTAAACCTAATCATTACAGACTAATTTGATGAGCTTTTTAAGTAAATTTTAAAAAAAACTCTACTTATTAAAATTACCTGAGTATTCGGACCCAGGGTTTTCGTTTTATGATCTTCTGAGCATTTTGGCACTATTTTCGTAAATCCTTTTTTTTTTTTTTTTTTTTTTTTTTTTTTAATATGTACCCCCATTTGCGTTGAGTCCATTTCCAGGAGTAATTTTGAAAGGACAGTTTCGAAATTTTAAACACATATTTGGATCCACCCAAGACAGAACTCCATTGTTTTTGGTCTGGATCGGCAGCATCGTCCGTTTGGCCGTTTGGTAGGTCAGTTTATATGCATTTTTTATTGAACAGCAAACAAGTCACAATTTTTAATCGATAGGCCTGAAATTTTTTATACATATATGCTTTAGGTCATAGACAGTACCTACCAATTTTTGTGTGAATAGGCTTTACGGTACGTCTGATAGGAGTGATTCTGTTGAATTTTTGGAAGTCTTGTGGCTCTAAAAGTAGTAATTTCAAGCTATAGTCATAAAATTTGGTAGAAAAGGAGGGCAAGTTGGCGAAGAGTATAAGTTGGAAAATTGCAGTTTTCTCTAGAACTACAGTAGATAGCACCACCAAATTTCAGTATGTGATAGACCTTGCATGTTAGTGGACCATGACCAAGTGAGTTTTTGTAAAAAGTCATTTAAAAATAATAATCGGTGAGAGCTTTTTTTTTAAGGTGCTACTATAATATTTTGTAATTGTGGTGTAAGGAATTAAAAATTTTGATTTGTAATTTCTCAATGTTTGATAGTATTATTCTAAAGAGGTAAGTATTCTCTATAAATTAATGCATTTACCAGATCGCTACATGCAAACTTAAATTTTTAATGGCTTAATCAAAAAAATTTCTGCTGGGAGGACAAATTGGCAAATTGTTATCAGTAAAATTTTAACCTTTTTTTAAACTAGATTTTTCCAAAAAATCAAAATTATGAATAAAGAAAAGCCAAAAAAGACGTGCAGTCAGGATCAACTGAAGGATGCTTTAGAAAAGCGACGAAGAACAGGAGCTTGTATTAACAGTATAGCAATTAAATATGCAATACCTGAAACCACTCTCAGAAGATTCAGAGATAAATCAGTGGAAGTAAGCTGAAATTTAATCAAGATTGATATTTATTAATGAAGAAAAGCGTTATTTGAATAAAGAAAATGTGAAATCTTTGCATTCTGTACGTATTTTAATAGAAAAATTTCCATTCGCCAACTAGCCCTCAGGCATTTGCCCCACTGCAGAAATTGTCAAAAATCTCTCATTAATTGTCAATATAAAAATCTAATTCTGAGCCAAAATGTAGTCAAAACTTCTAAATAACTTTTGCTGCAAAAAGCAGTGCTGTAACTATGTTACAGCCTGTGTTATAAAATGTTGAAGCTCACGTTTGCTAACTTGCCTTCCCCATGTATTGATCCAGAGTGTACCTAACATGTTTCTAAATTTGGTTTTTATTGACATTGCGGTTCATTCCCTGGGACTGTCGTGGTTGCTATTTTTTCATGTTATCTCAATAAAAGTTGCAGTTCTCTTTTAATGGTCAGAAAATTTGGTTTTACGGGTACCTCCTATACAAGGAACAGATCTACTAATTTTGGTTGTGATTAGTCAATTTGTTCCCAATTTATTAGCTATTCAGTATGATTTTCCCTCTTTTACTCTTCTCATAGTGGTCCTGAAAAATTCATTTTCTAGGCTTCACCGAGAAAAACACTAGTTTTAACCAAAAGCAACTAGATCTCGGCAAAAGATCAATTTCCGCCCACCCACCAACCGCTTGCGTACATTCGATTTGAACACGGATATTAAAATCTCCTTTTATATTATCGTTTCCAGAACGTTGCACATCTACCTATACTCTCTTTTGCAATGGGGGAAATTTTTTTCACATATAATTGTTATTTTGTTTTTTGTTTTTTTTTTTTTTTTTTATATATATACCTAATCCAAAATTCTCGTCACAACAGGAAAGAGAACCATCGAATGATTTCCTAAAATCGTGCTAGTTAGAACTTGAAATAATTTTTCATTAAAAAAAAAACCAATGATTTTTGATGCAAAAATAAAAAATCCATATTATAAAATTCAGTCTCACATTTTTACATATTTATTCGCGTTTTTTGCAACATTCACAACATTTTAATTTCGAAAAAAAATGTTCTTCTTATTTAAGCCACAAAGCTGAAGTTCGTACCATTGAAAAAAGAAGAAAATTTGCTAGAGTTCTTCACCAAAATTTATTTTTCTATCGCTATTAGTTTTTCACAAATCGGATATAAAAAAACTACAAATTAATTATAAATTTGCCGTTTTCTAATTTGTCATTTATTTCAAAAACTAATGATGGTAAAAACAAATTTTCAGTGATGACCCTCCTATTTTTTAATAACAAATTCACTTCCACCATAAGGTTTTATCTAAAACGAATTATTCACGAGATAACGTCGAGAGAAAATACAAGAATAAAACTGGGTTTTCTGCGTGTTACTATATATAGTTATGTATATATATATATATATATATACATATAAAGTGCATTCTGCATAATATTTCGTCACCATCGGACATTGAAGGTAACTGACTTAAGTATAGGTGTATGATTTTGGTCATCTAGAATTTGTAAATGGAGCGAGTGGAGAGGGAGCATAGACCCTTCCTCCAAAGCTAGTTCATTCATAAAATATTTTGAAAACATTATACTGAATCAGTATATTTTATGACACGCATCGTATATGTGTGATATTGGTAATTTTTGGCAAAAAACATAAATATTTTATATATTACTTTATTAGAAGAATGTTGGTTACTTAAGAGATTTTTAAACAAAAAAAAAATCTACTTTTTCTTGCGAAGTTTTCTGCGATTTTTTTTTTTTTTTTTACTTACCTTACTTTTAGAGCGTTCAAAATCTCACTATCGTCAGTGGTTATCCTAATTTCACTAAAGAAAATGATTTTTCATTTTTCAAAATGAAAGTCGCACATTGAGCTCCAATCAATGAACCAATAGAAAAACGTTTGGCCTCTTGTAAATAGTTTTTCTCCCGTTATCGCAATAATTAGATCCCGAGAGAACAAAACGTAAAAGACAGACCTAAAGAGAAAAATATTTTGGTAGAGACAAACGTTCAGCAATGTTCTGAATGTCCTGCTCGGGCTGTGGGAAAGCTTATCGTGAACATACAGGAAAAGTCTATTATTTTTTGACGAGAGCAAATAACGATAATAAAATGTCATTACAAACCAAAACACACTATGATTTTTTTATTTTTCACTTTTTTTAAGGCAGAGGAGATGGGAGAAAAGGGACTGTGTGTGGTTCGTTTTCTGACGAAATGTTTGAAATTTGTTCAACCGGAAAAATCGGCTATATCGTATCGTTCACCAAATTCCTTTCACTGAAATTGTTCTTTTTTTATTTTTTCAGTTAGATGAAAATATCATTTAAGTCTTGGATATCCGTCGCAATGTAAACAAAAATAGCACCATCAGCGAAAACATTACTACAGTTTGCACTAATGCCTGTACATATAATATGAAAACAGTTTTAAATTGTATCTGTTCATATCCATTTCACATTCAATAATTATTTATCGAGAACTTTTTTGAATACTTACTTCATGGCTGATCTTATTTAAGAGACTACAAAAAAGGCGGTAATTCTATGTTCATCGGATATATATTTTTTTATATATGTACCTAGTACCTAGACTGATTACTCAGCAATGGCAGAACTGATCTTGATGATTCAGGATTCATTTGAAAGAAGATAGCCCAGCGGTGATCCCATTAACTTTTTGTCAAGATCGGATCAATACCGGATCCGAAATTATGAACCTAGACTTTAAAATTCAACCAATTTCTGTGAAAATTGGTACCTACCTTGGATTTTTTTGGTTGCTGATTAGTGATTACTAATTCGATGTTAGATTTTCGAAACTTGAAATTGCAAATCCAATATGGTGAATTTGAAATTCTGAATTAAATCAACCTGAGTTAAAGTTAGTAGGTACTTAGGCAGAATAGCGAATTTTATATTTTTCTCTTTTTTTTCATTTTTTAAAAATTGAAACTAAAAACAAAAAAATAATAAAATTGTTTTTCAAAAAAGTAAAGCTGACTTAAAAAAAAAGATAAGCCTACATTAAAAATGAACTAAAAAAAGTACCCGCTAAAAAGGAAACGATAATTTCTGAGGATGTTTACAACACCATCTTTTTTGGATTGCGAAAGTTATAACACTATTCTCTTCCATTTTAAACAAAACTTTTCAAGTCAGTGCCAAATTTTAAGCAATTAAGTACTACCTAAGTTGATTATGGTGTAACATCCTCAGAAATTTTTTTTCTTTTTTAGTGCTTTTTTTAGTTCATTTTTCGAGGTCTACTTTTTTTTAAGTGAATTTTCCTCGCACTATGTGGTAAACTAAAAACAGTCGTACAACAAAGCCCCTAAAACAAAACAAAATGAACTAAAAATGGTATACACCAAAGCACATGAAATAAAAAAACGTTATCACTGACCCTCCTTACAAAAGCTAGGCCTGTTCAACTCTATTTGATTATTTCCCTCATTGGCTTCTATATCAAATGGTGAAAACAATTTTTAAGTAGGTTTTCTTTAGAAAATCTACTTATTACACTTAGTGTGGTATTAGCTCCCAGTGTTTAGGATGGCTACATTTTTCATTTCATGACCTCAGGAAAATTTTGGCACTAATAACTCAAATTTGTATATATGTATATTTAAGTCAATTTCTTGTTCCCACGGTACAGGTTGCAATTTTTGACGATGTTGGAATGTGACGATTGTACAAGCACTAGTTAACAATGTCGATCGATACAGTTATTTGTAGATTATCTTACGTCTGTTCTTTGTCTCGATAAATTTATTATTCCTTCGCATGTAATCGTAGAGTAAACACCTCTTTGTTATTCTTATAATAAATGGAGTTATATTTGGTGTGGTACATTGTGTTCTTCTTATTTTACTAAATTGTTGAAATGCTCCTTAATTAATTGTACATCGAAACTCCCTGGATATCCAATATACGAAACTCATGAAATCCGGTACAAATATTTGCACTAAGTCAAAGATCTAACCTACTGATTTTGGTACAGATCAGCCAGATGGTATTTCTGGTAAAACCACTTTTGTTTTTATTTTGGCTATAAAATGCTCAATTTTGCACTAATAGCCAAGAAATTTGGAATAAATATTTATTTTAATTCATTGTAGTACACTACAAATTTTTGCCCGGATTTGCTGACAGTACTTCCAATACCAGTATTTTTGTTTTTATATTGGTAATAAAATGCAGAATTTCGGAACCATGTGTACAAAATAAAAAAAATATTCATTATAATTTATTGTAGCATGCTACCAATTTTGGTGCAGATTGACCAAACGGTACTTCCGGTGAAGCTCTTTCTATCCTCTTTATTTTTTTAATTTGAATTAATTTTTCTTTTTACAAAAATTAACCACATATTCATGTTTTCTTTTTTTTTATTTGGTAACTTAATTTGTTTTGTTTTATTTTAAATTATATGATTATATGTACCATACTTTATCATCTCAATTAATTTTTCATTTTTACAAGAAATAATGCTTTTAAATTTCACATTGTCTAATATTTTGTCAGCAGCTAACAAATTTCATACAATCATAACATACAATTAATGCATATGAACTTGTATTTTGAAGAATGAATGTTTTGTTGGCAACGTGATTTTTCATTTTTGGTTTTGTGTAAACACTAAAATGGAGAAAAAGTCATATAAATTTAAAAAATAGTTTTCACCAATTGTAGAACACTTCAAAGTCAAAATTAAATCATGATCTTTATTCCATTGATAAGAAAGCAATGAATGAAAATGTGTACAAAAGGAGAAGAGGGAAATGAATCCAATAGTGTCGAAAGGATCTAGCTTTTGTAAGGAGGGTCAGCAGTAATGTGTTTTCATTTTATATACTATTTGTTACATTACCATTTTGTTTATTTCATTTCATGAGCTTCATTGCATGATCATTTTCAGTTTACTATTCAGCGCAAGAAAGTTTAACTTCAGTAATAACTTTTGAACGGATGAATTAAATAGAGTGCTGCGAATAGAATCATTGCATTTCTCGTGAAAAAATACATTATTTTCATACAATTGTTTGTGTATTTTATCAATTTGAAACAAAAATTACTTTTGCAATAAAAGCCTTATAATTTTTGAACATATGAAAATATAGTGTGCTGTGAATTTCATTTTACGTGCTTCGTCGTATTACCATTTTGTTTATTTTGTTTCACGGGCTTCGTTGCATGACCGTTTTCAGTTTCCTACCAAACGCAAGAAAGTTTCACTTCAAAAGGAGCGATTCATCAGTTCTAACCAGCGTAAGCTATCGAATAATAAAATTCAGATTTTATAAAATAAAAAAGTCGAATCGAACTTTTTTCCTCGCCCACAGAAACAGACAGAATTAATAAATCCGCTGATTAAAGGGTCTAATTTGTTTGAAGAAGTTATAATATCACCACAAAAACAGTAATCCTATCAGTTACTCGAAATACGAACAGCGCAATAAAATTAGGAATATACATTAAGGAAATCCTTTTCCCTGATTGGACAAATTATGTTTCGATAAGAATGGTAAATACAGAAACGCGCCAAGATGGACTCGAGTGTAATCGCTGAAAACCATTTTCACAAATAGACTAAGCTGAGTGACATGCTTCAACACTATCCTTTACATCATTAATCACCGAAAACTCCGAGGGTATTTCACCACCGCACCAAGATATGCGACGTAATAATATTTTCGGTTTCGTGCGAAATTTGGTTTGTTGTGAGAAAATGTTGAAGAGTATGCGGAGAGACTTCGTTTTCAGTCTTTCGTACGCATCGTATATTAAATATGGCTACGTAAAACTGGGGAGCTTCGTCCCCTGGCTGCTTCGCGGTGCAATCCCTTTTCGAGTTGTTTTCTCTGGACGAATACGCATATAGTAATTATTTTTATGTAGGTGTTCGCAGAAAATCCAGGTATTAAAACTGATCCGATATTGCGACTCAAGGTCGGTGGTAGGTTCGTCTTTCGTTTCATGACCCCAGGGAACTTATCACACTATTAGCTGAAAGTAATATATGTATACACGTACGTATTTGATGTCTTTGTGGGACCAAAATTGGGGATAATTTGTTCTTTTGGCACCCGTTGTAACCTTCTACAGCGCCCCGTTTTGGATGAAACAACGTTTTTGAATGGAAATTAGTTTTTTCGAGGTTTAGGTGGATGTGAGAAGAGAAAATACTAATTTTTGCCCTTGGTGCCAATCGGACAATGTGGCCTATAGTTATACGGGTTCTTCTTGTACTTTGCAGATTTTTGTGTTGATCAGCACTGACAGCGCTGCTAACATATATACACTGTAGATACAAATTTATAAATAACTATAGTAATCTCTCTCCTTTTCGTTCGTTTCTGTATTGTGAATGACGAATTTTGGTAAAAATAGACAACTTCGCCTCCGGAGGAGCTAAAAACTTTGACGATACATTCAAGGCTTCAAACATGCCTCGGAATGATACAAAGAAATACGGAAAATATCATCTTGATCTGCTGAACGGCTCTGAAGTTATAGGCTAATCGGCTAACAAATATCTAAAATTATTGTGCCTATGAAAAGTAGGAGACATTTAGACGAGAAAATCATGAAAACAACTATATAACGTATGGTTAAAAATATATTTTGGAGGCTGAAGGAGGAGTATGAACTTGAGAGATGATAAGTACTCGAATTTATATAAATGTAGTCTGTATTAATAACACATAAATTATTATCTACATTAAAATATTAGATTTATTCGGGGAGATAAATTCTGTGAATTCTGTATAGGTTTTATAAAATTAGATTTTGTTCAACAAAAAACCAATCGTTTCGAATTTTAAATGTCAATAGCACGAACGTAGAAAAATAATGTCTGCAAAAAATAACAGTGTCAGCAAAATGTTTCATAAATATTAGCACTAGTTGAAGGTTATAATCCAGAACTGATGAATAAACTTTATTGAAGTATGGCAGTTTATCCGTGTGGGTAGGTACCTGCCTACTTAGTTTCTTTAGAGAATAAATTAAAAAACAAAATGTTACGCAGCAAACTGTGCAAGAAACAACAGGTTTTAGAAAAGTACTTTTTCTGGCAACAAAAAAAGAACATTGAATTGATTTTATCTTCCGCAGATACTGTCAGGTCGATCCGAAACAAAATTTGTATGTCTGGTCCCTGTCATAGTATATTAATTTTTTTTACCAACTTTCGTGACTATCGGACAAAAATTGCGACCTGTAATATGTTAACAAGAATTATAAGTTAGGTATAGTATACATAATTATAAAACATAATAATTAATTTGAACTAATGGTGCCAAAAGACATATTTTATCATGAATCTAAAAACGTTTTAAGGTCTCATACCCTGGGTTCTTTTCATGATACCGATTTTAATATGCTGGTTTTGTTAAAATCTGCTTAAAAAATTAAACAGACGTAATGCTATTGAAAAGATAATGAAATGTCGAAGAAAAGAAAAATTTTTAAAGATCAGCTTTTATTCAGTGCATATCTCACAGAAAAAAAGGGAGGAACGGAGCTAGCTTACATAATATTTACTTTGCCTGGGGGCTATTTACGAACCATCTATAAGGACCATAAATATATTATGAATATAAAGAAGTTTTCACCAGTTGACTATATAAATGAAACGCAAACATATGCGCAGAAGTGAACCGTTTGTTGATAAGAAGCAATTTTTTCATTATAAATATAAAAAGCCGCAGTAAAAATCACAAACACTTCCAATTTTTTATAGCTCTAATTGACTTATATAGACACCTCCAAACATGGCCATATAGATCGATAAAGTAGTGATAAGCAAGAAGTACCTATATAGTCCTTATAACTACTTTATAGACATAGCTATAACGATTATAAACAGTTTGTAAACGACCTCCTAGGAATATTACGGAAAATAATATGTAGTATAATTCCAACAGTCATTACTAAGATTAAATATTGTTTCTCACCAAATTCTCATCTTAACAGCTTAGTTTACGATGTTTCTATTTTGCAACTTCGCCCCACGCTTTTATTCTTACAGCCATATCTGCACTGAATAAAAGTTTCTGTTTAAAAATTTGTTTGTATCTTATTTTATCTTAATTTATACATTTCAGTAATAACGTGCGATCAATTATGATATATAAATTTGCAATATGAAAAATCAGAATTTGCCCTTTTTTTGAGCCCCAGGGGACTGAATAATGGGTGGAGCGAAAAAATAAATCTCAAATTTGAAGTCAGCAGTGATTCAAAAAACATAATACGTGGTGATGTATTGCACAATAAAATGTAAAAAAACAAAATTAGCTCCTGTCTCAGCCTCCGAGGTGGGTTAAAAAATGTGTCAAATGAAAAAATGGACATAAAAATCAAACTTACTCCTTAAAGAACATAATATCCGGTGGCTATAATTGATAAATTATGGCGTATGTATTATATGTGTTGCGTTTTTTCTGAAGTGGGTTCAATAGAAAAAAAAAAAAAAATCAAACCAAAATTCGCAAAATGTAGTGTCAAAATATGAGTGTAGCAACTGAAGCACTAAAGAAAAGCCTTGGTCTCTTAACAGAGCTATATTTCGGGAAAGTTAAACGAAAGCTTACAGGTAATTATAAAAAATAAATGAAAATATGTTTAAAATGGTAAGGATAAAAATTACAATATTTTAATGTAGGCAAATTAAAAACTTACAATTTATTACTTTTTCTTCACCACTATAATGACTTTCAAAAATTTTACCTTGATTTCCAAAGTCGCTAAAATATATTAGGTTGTTAAATCGAAACATCAATCATTCAGTCATTTCATTGGACTACTTTAATACGTATTTTCTCTACCTTAAGGGTTTTAGCTGAATTTTATCAACTTGAAGTCTTATATTTTTCAAATCGACTCCTTGGTGAAAAGAGAAAAGAAAATTGGCAACTTTAATTCACAATTGAATGAGTTTAACGCCATTTCAAAGTTTTCATGTTAGCTAAAAAAAAAAAAAAGAAGAAAAAATGGTAAAAAGTGAGCTATTTTGTGTTCCGAATATTAAGTCTGAAATACTGAATACCTACTAAACGCTTCAATACGTTTTTTTTTCTTAATGTTTTTTGTTTTTTGTGTTGTATTTTTTTGTTTTTGTTTTTTGTTTTTTGTTTTTTTTTTTCCCAACTTTTTTCACCTAATAAAATAAATAGCCTGAACATTTTGAAATTGGAGAACAGTGCTAATTCACGAAGTCTCCACATTCACTAATGATGTTCTTGCCTTCGACCAAAATACAATATTCAATTTCTATGGAAAACTTTTTCTTCGGTCACTCGTTTTCGCGTTTTCCCTCAAAAACGCTTCATCTTACTCGAGAAATTCGACAAGGAAATACGCGGGAACAGCGAAAATCGATAGTCTGAATTCGATACGACCATAATTACTTCCTTTTGCAGTAATAACGTTTGATACCTACTTCGATAATTAAAGTTAACCAATAATTTTCACTCTATAAAAGGGTGCGAGGGCTTAGGTGGTTAGATCCACCCAAGTATTTGCGACTCACAACAGCTGAAGTTATTTTTATCTAAATTTCCAAAATACTAAACCACTCGTCGCTACTAATTAGGCGTGCATTAAACAAATAGGCAAATGGAAAAGTGATTTTTTCACCCCTCTCCCCTTCAGGTGTACCTATCAGGTGTACCTGTACTACCTATGAAGTCAGAATTATATTTCAAAGGAAGCGTGGACCGTGGACGTAATTATGGGAAAGAGGAAAATGTTTTGAATATTAAAAACACATGTGAACGTCGAACTGATGCATAGTGACAGAGCTGGACAAAATTTTCTTCGGTTTTTTACAGTGAAAAATATACGCTCGGCAAGTGTGATTCAAAATTAACAAGTGATGAGCAAAAGCAAAGTCATGATAATTTTGTTTGTGGTCTTGATCTTTTGTAAAGTAGCACTTTACAAACCCTTGGGCCATTAATGTCCTGTGGATAAAGTGAAGAAAAAGTGAGGCTTGGGAATACTTGTCTTATTCTTATACTTGCATGTCATTTACATTAACTTCAGCTGCAGCTATGCTTTAAAAAACAAACTTCTTTCTTTAAAGATGACTAAAAAACTATCTCATCAATTCCAAAAAAAAAAAAGCGTGAGTTCTGCTGGAGCATACTCATGAAGACCATAGACCAGGCACTAAGATGTTTGTACATCAAAAATATGGACCAATGCATGGGATCACCCTCTATTATTTTGAAAAAAAGTTGATCAAAATTGGTGGCCAAGGTACGAAGCTATGCCAATGCTGGAATGAACATAAAAAAAAAATTTAGTGCTGCCAGTTATCAACCCAAGAAAAAGTAGGCTTTCTTCTTAAAACATAATTTATCAGAATGTTAGAATAAAACATATCTACTAAGTAATCGATATTTGTATCAAATTTTTCTTTAAAATTTCTCAGTATTTAGAGACAATAAACCTCTAAAAATTTGAAATATAAGACTAATAGTTAGCTGAGGCCTCGTCCTTGTCTGGATCTAAACAAAAGTAGCTAGAGGACTAAAATTGTGACTTGTACAGTATTACATAGAAATGTGTACATGTTTCCCAAGTTATTTCTTACATTAATGAGATGCAATTTGTGAAAGTAACATTTTAAATAAATGATAATTTTCATTGGCTCTTTTTACCAACCATGAAGCTCGTCACATACCTCTGCTAAGCTACATTTTAAATGTTACTTAACCAGAAATTACTGCAGATTACAGCTACACAAAAATGCGCTATTTTGCTATACCTATAAAAAAAATAATGAAACATCGAATGTAGCTGAGCTACGTTGTTTAATTTGTTCCATCTTCACGAAGTTCAGAGATGTTCCTGGATATGAAAACCTAGGGCATGATATTGCCGCAATGTGTGAATCACAATCTCTGAGCAACATTTTAAATGTAAGATGTAACTTCACTGACATATGTGATAGGCCTAATGGAATCACTTCAATTTTAATAATAATTTCTTATTGAAACATTTTTTTTTCATTCCTCAAATCACCCAATGGTTAAGAATGAACAAAAGCAGGAAAAGTTAGTAGAAAAATTTTTTTATATTTCAGGGGTAGTTTAGAACACAAACGAAGTTTTTATCAAAACTTTTTTTTTTTTTGACTTTACTTCTTATTTCAATAAAAAAAAAGTACAATTATATTTTAGACCATTCTTATATTATTTCAGGTTAACATAGATTGATTATTCCTCTCATTAACAGAGTTTCAGAAAAAAAAACAAAAAAACAAAAAAAAAACTTATTTAAATTCTTTTTTATTAATAAATTTGAGAAAAACTACATGAACATAATGGGAAACTGGGACATGAAGCTCAACCAGTGTCTCAAACTAGGACAATCTCAGTTGAACCAGGATGTATGAAAAGCTTAATCTAAGGTATCTTTTATCTTCATCTTAGATTTTACACTTTCCCTATAGGCTACCAGTTAATTCATGAAATAACTAGTTAAAATATACAATCAACAAATATTACACACTAATTAACCCAGTAGTCTTCAACCTGTGACCCTTGAGATGATTTTTAGTGGCCTCAGAAAGAATTTACAATTGAAGAAATATTAAACTCTCATTTTTTGTAATAGGTAGTTATAAAATTACTTTTACCTTCAGGATTTTAAAATTTAAATTTAAAATTAAAAGCTGGTGTTCAAATAATGCTGATCAGGGTCATATCCATGGTAGGGAGGTTTTGTATATCAGGTCCTTTTTCACAGAGTTTCAAAAAATAAAAATGTTGATTGTAATGTCAAAAAAGAGTGTATGATTATATACCATATTGATAACAATTTTCTAGAGCATTACACTTCCTTTAAAAATATTACTACTCAAAGTGAATATCAATATTACTCGAGAATAATAAATTACTTGAATTAAATAATTTACTATCCCCACACATATGGTTTCTTAAATCACATTTGAATAGATAAAATATAATATTCTGCGCATGTATCAGTATGAGTAAGTAAATCAATGAGAGGTGGTTTGAGACCAAAACAGTCCAGTACAGAAGATATTCTGCCTTAAACATCGATTTATATACACAATTCAGGGTAGATAATTGTATTTCACCTATGATTTGTAGGTTTGTTTGCATGCTACCAGTACTTGCAGATTCTGGTAAAACTGGTTAAGGAAAAGAAATTCATTTGCACGCTGTGACAGTAAAACTAGAATTATGTTTGTACATTTTTTTTGTAAATACTGTAACCAGTATATCTGTAAATTCAGTCGCCAGTAGCTCTGGAACTTCTAGTAATTTACCAGCAAGCATGAATCCAGTGAATTTAGGATCAACCAAGTTATCCTCATTTTTTTTATCACAAATTTTTATTGATTCAAGTTGGTTAAGAGATGGGAAACTTAAATGTTTTTATTTTTGAAGAAATTTGTCACTTATATTAATTTTTATTTATATTCAGTTACATGTTTTGCATTCTATTTTTAAAATGGATTTGAAAAGTGTGATACTTTTGAGTGTTTCAACATTATTTCAAATTGAAGCTGTGGATAATAGCAGCAGCAGCAGCAGTGAGGACAGCAAAACTTCATGCAATAATAAATTTAATTTTATTATAAAATTATTTTTTCATGATAAATGTTCTTCAAAGCACATAATTAGATTACAGTAGAATTCTTTGCAATGTAATTTCATCAGAAACCAGTTTTGTAAACCACTTCTACAAACATATTGATATATTTACAGAAAAATATTTTCCCAATCTACTAGTTTTACCAATTTGCATACCAGAAAACTGTAAATTTTATAGTCAAATGGTAGCAAATGGTAGTGTACAAACAAACCTAGTATTTGATAGGACAAAAGTAGGGATATGGAGATTGGGGAGTTTTGAATGTTCAAGGGACTAGTGTACTGAGGTCATTGAATACCATTAATTTCGTTTAGGTAAAATTTATAAACAAGAAGAAGAAGAATAAATGGAATGTAAGGATAATGTTAGTAAAATAAATAATTTTCACTTTGTCTATGTCGCTTTTGGGGAATTGAACCTGAGACCTACATATTTGCCAGCTAAAAGAGGTGAACTTAACCACTTGGCAATCTCACCACCAACTATAATTGGCAAATGTATTTTGTATCGAGTAAGATATGGTGATTCCCACAGTGTACAAATGTAGTCGTCTATACGAAACATGGCCAAATATAGTTACCATGTTACCTGTTATTAAGTACAAAAAAAAACAAAAAAAAAACTAACAAACTTGTTTTGCGCACTTATTGGCAAAACTATTTTCTCCCTTATTAACTCCCTTCCAGGGATGAATCCTGCGCATAAAGAACTGATGCTGATAGATTTTTTGTATCTTTATAATTTCGTGGCTCGTTGGCCTACTCCAAAAATGTATTTTAGCCAGTGGGTACAAAAAGGTTGAAGACCACTGCTTCTAACTGATCGGTAATTTTGAAATAACTAATTATTTCATGAATTAAGGGATTTCACACTTTAACGGTAGGTAATATATACGTAATAATTATTAGTACCGCCTGTAGGTATACGTATACGAATTTCAAAAACAGGGGCCAACATTTTTCGTGTGTTATGAAACGAAAAAATACCCACCCCCACTCCTTGGTTTTAGTCTCGTATCGATTTTAATAAGCAGATTTTCTTCGAAAATCTATTGAAAAAACATAGGTACACGTAGCCAATGGTACGGATCGAATTAATAAACTTTCTCCTTTTTTTCCATGTTCGTTAAATTAAGCTGAGAAACTGCTAAAAATGGAGAACGGTTGAAAAAAAAAAAAAGAGGGTGATTCAAAACGAATAAAAAGTGAACGAACTGATATTACAAAGTAATATTTTCTGTCTTTGGTCCAAATAAAATGATTTGGAGTGCTTCATCGGAAAAAAAAAAAAACAAAAAAAAAACATTGTTCATCTCTACTTACGACCAGTTTCTGCAGTACTGTTTGGTTATTAGTTCAGAAAATGGTTTCACTTCCTACAATTACCAGCAGGTTTACAGCAATCCTACAGGCCCTGTTATACCAGTTAATCGTAATTACTCGGACATAGTTAATTATAGACATTCTACTTCGAATGAAATTACTTTACACATTCATCAAGTTTAACAAATATAAGCTACTGGCTTAGGCCTGTTCGGCCGTGTTGTGCCACTCGTCCGGTTATCGTAAAATGGTATAAACTTTTGTCGCATGTTGGCCGCGAAAATTTTCAGCCAATAAGTAAATCGGGTTAGCCTAAACAATAGGTGAAGGTAGTACCTCCTACACGCGGCTGCTACTGCGAATAATATGCGGGGGCGTATGGCGTCGGCCTAAGATTGAAATCGACGACAATTTCGTCGATCAAAAGCGATTTTTCGTCGCCAGATGGCGCAGCGAGTATATCCATTTGAAAAATGAGGAAGAAATGTACAGTACAGAGGCTACGTCGTCTACCTATTTGGAAAATTGCACCTCTTCTTGGCCCGAAAAAGAAACAAACCAAATGGCGATGATGCGACCAACTGAAAAAGAAATTAATGTATCGAGTTAAGCGCGCTCATTAATAACAGTCACATTTTAAGGAGAAATTTCTATGACCTTTGTTTTTGACGACGAAAACAGAAGCGCCGCCACAGAAGTATTTTATCCATTATTCTCGTAAACTAACAACGAAAGTGAATTAAAACTATGAATTTTAATCGAAAGACGAGAGCCAACATTTGAAAAGAGTAGAAGAGTCGGAGAGGAGAACAGAGTGTTGATTTTCTATGTGCACCCTGTGTACCCAGTATACGAATAAATTAAATTTTGGTAACAGCTCTCATATATCGATGTTTTTCCATGACTTTTTCTTTTTTCTCTCTCATTTTCCTTCTCCCAAACTTTTTTTTTTTTTCTTCTTTTTTCGTCTCCGTTTCTTTTTCACTGTATAGCCATATTACCAAGATTGGGGCCCTGATTTGATTACGAATAAAGTACGGGTTCTTTTATGATATCGGATGGAAATTTCGTATCGAAGGTAGGACCGCGTAAAAAAAGCTATAGGTAATTTTGGTAGCTAGTTGAAAAGTAATAAAAAATTTAATTTACGAGGATGTCGAGGGTGGAACGAAAAATAGTTCTTTTTGGAAAAATGTGGAAGGTGGTTTAAAATGTACTTTTTAAATAGGCTTTCTTTAGAATATCTACTTATTACGCATGGTGCAGTATTAGCCCCCAGGATTGGGGGTGGGTACATTTTTTGTTTCATGACCTGCAGGAAAATTTTAACATCAATAACACGAATTCATTTGTGTATACATAAATAGATGAATAGATATAAGTCAATTTTTTCTTCTCATAGTACAGGTCGCAATTTTTGTCCGATAATCACGAAATTTAGTAGATACGAACATTTGTTTTAAGCAATGGACCAGATCTATTGATTTTTGTGCGAATCGGCTGGACGGTACTTCTGGCATCACCATTTTGGTTTTTATTTTAGCTATAAAATTCTCAGTTTTTGCGTCAATAACCACGAAATTCGGAATAAATTTAATAATTATTTTAGTTCATTGTAGTATTCTACCAATTTTGTTGCGGATCGACGGAACAGTACTTCCGGTAAAGTTTTTTTTTCCTCTTCGGTTTTTCTAATTTGCATAGACTTGTTTTTTTTACAAAAATTAACCGCATGTTCATATTTTCTTTTTTTTATTTCCTAACTTTTTTATATTTATTTGGTTTTATTTGAAATTATGTGATTATTTATCATACTTTATCATCTCAATGAATTTTTCATTTCAAGAAATATTGCTTTTAAATTTTACATTGTCTAACATTTTGTCAGCAACTAACGAATTTCATACAATCATAATATTTACCATTAATGCATATAAACTTACCGACAATTAATATGACCATCAAAATTCATAATTCTTCTTCTCGAAAACCTACTTTTTCTAGCGAGGTTTGCTGCGCTAGAGTTTTTTTTTACTTGCTCTAGGATGATGAAGGTAAAGGTATTAAGCCGATAAGAAATATGTTTACTAGGGAGTGTTGACTGGCAGAATGATGATATTTGGCAATCCCATAAACGGGCATTGTCAATTTTACGCAACTTTTCTTAATAGCAATAAAATTTAGTGTGAGTAAAATCCGTAAAACGGCGTAGTCTCGGTGTGAAATTTCACGTTAAAGGAGTTCACAAAAAGGAATTAGTTCTAAAAATGTAATGAAGCAACATTTTAATGTATGAGACACATTAGTAGAGAGCCTCTAAGACGAACAGGTCCGTGCATACTCCATTTCCTGTCCAGAAAAAACCGTATGTTATTTCATTTTTGGTCGCATTTATCAATTTAAATTCAATATTCCATGATGAATTATTTTCAATTATCTAAATTATTTATTTTATGTAATTAAAAAAGTTTTTTTTTTAAAAATTAAATCGACTAAAAAAAAAACAATAAAAACAATAAAAACAATAAAAACAATAAAAACAATAAAAAATGCATGAAAAAATATAAAACAATTCTTCTAAAATTTCTCCAACATAATCTAAGTCTAGGGACTGGAATTATTGAAGTCGGCGATAATTAAAAAGTATTGTCATAAAACTAGAGGGAATTGACCTATAAAGCCTATATGGTAAAGGAAAAGAACGTCTAATTCAATAATTGCCGTCTGTGGACCTACATCTTGCTGAAGAAATTTTAAAAGTATTATTTTTCACTTTTTGGTGCATTTTTTATTGTTTATGTTTGAAATTGGTCCCATTTATTGCAACAAATTTTTTTCAATGATTTTTCATTTCTAGTAGGGGCAATATTATACAGTTTTTTTATTTAAAGATAACTCGGAAAATACTTTATCGATTCTAAAGAAAATTTAATGGCACCACCACGGGACAATTTTCTATTATTTAAAAAAAAAGTTCATCAAAATTGGTGGCCTAGTTGAGTAATTATGCTGGAACAAAGATTAAAAATTAAAAATATATATATACACACGAATCAAATTGATCACCTCTATCGTGATATAGACACACAAGCTACTGCGCATACACCAGGTGCAGTATGTTTGGCAACAGTGCACAGGGCGCTGGAGTCTATACTGGAGTTGAGACGGTCATCAGATAGTTACACTTCAGAGAGGAGGAGTGTGACAACGTATTTTACTGTCTAATGGACGTTAAACAGACTAGCGGCTGAGGCCACTATATGGTAGCAGGGACAATGTAAATTCCTAAGGACTATGAGGTATAGGAAATAACATCGCATTTAATAACATTAAATGGGTATCACTTAAATGAAATTTATTATTCATAAACATCAAATGATAAAACTTCGTCTAAAAAACTAAGTCTTACCATTTTTTGAATAATAAAAAACGTTTCCACTGGAAAAGAAAAAATAATTATTTTCCCTTTTCTTAAATTCCAAATAATAATACGAGACTTTGCAAAAATTCCCGTAAATAAATTGAAACAATAAGGACGACGAAATTATTTATAATTTTTCACTGTCCTCAGTATTACATACACATATTTGTAAAAAGTTTTGTTCCTAAAATTGTTTTTCCGGCCACCCACTGTAAATTATACGTTGAATAAATATGGCCGATGTATAGAAAATTAATAAATCGAATATTTTTTCATTGTATAACATCGAAAAAATATGAAGAATAAATCTAAAAATAACCTCCTTCATATACAATAATCCTCGTTCCTGCCTTCACGATGAAAGAGAACTATTAAAAGAAAGAGAAAAATTTAATTTTCTGTCTCTCTCTTACTTATACAAAATGGTAGCATTTCTTAAAAAAGTCACAATCTCTACAAAAATAATAGAGATCGTATCGACAATGCACAAAAATGATGAAGTGAAGGTCACTTAAATGACTTCACTTGCCAAAAAAATGGGTTTGCAGGTCTATGCAAATGGATTGTGTAGTTACATATGTAATTACACACACACACACACATTTGTACTCTCAAGCCAAAAATGCCACCCTACAATTACAAACAATTGTAAATACAAGAGAATTACCCACACACACACAAAAAATAAGCAGCAAACAGACATCAGGCACATGCGTAGATACCCCTACTGCACGAATTGCATGAAAAATTTCAACTGTTCCAGCAGATAAATGTCAATTTGTGCGAGAGATTTGTTTTCTGTTTGATTAATTCTTTAATTTTGCTGATTATTATTGTATTTTATTGTGTTTTATTAACTATTTTGGATATTTTGAATAATTATTTACTATTAACTATTTTGTGTATAAAAACAAATTTTTTACTGCGAAAAAACTTGTTAATTCGTTGAAAAAATTATGTCAAATTCTACTTTAGTAATATTTCGTGTCATTTTTTTTTTGTCTTGCAAAGATTTGTTCGATTTACAACAGTTTATTAATTGATCAAGAAATAACAAAATTCTACAAAAAGTAAGTACTAATAAATAGTTAATAATTTAATTAATTATTCTATTCTTTTGGCAAGAAATAGGGGACCTTAAAATAAAATTCTTTATTTTGTTTGTAAAAATAAAAGATTAAAATTAAATTTTTTTTTCTTTCTTTTTCTTTTCTTTTTTGAAACTTACTGTAATAAATTCACGCGGGAATTAATTACAAATTGTTAAATTCTGAAATAAAATTTAAGAATCTAATAATTAAGCAGTGTTGCAACTAAAAATACGTCATAGCACCTATGAGTCATGCAAAAATTTATTTTGCTGTATGACCCATAAGTCCAATTAGTTCCAACAACTATTTTTTAAATATACTTAGATTAATATAATATGTAATAATTCAATACCTTCATTGTGCTTAAAGGTCATATCCAATTTTTTATTGACATGACTCGTAATAAATGATAAGTATCGATAAGCAGAAAATGCAGTACAAAAAATGCGAGATCAACAAAGGCGATGTGAAGAAACAATTGAAAACACGTTCCATATCTCTTTTGAAGATTTTTCAAAAGAATTCATACAACCGATCAGCAGAAAAGGTAAGAATCAAAATAATATTACTGATGTAAATAACTCTCGTAAAAGAAATTCTCCATCACATAATATAAAAAGTGAAGAACCAATACATAAAAGATTATATAATGATTCTTTACACAAAAATTTTGTACAATCAAAAAATTTGTCCGTATCGAATCAAATGAATTTAAATACAATTAATTCAAATTTAAACTCATTAACTGCAATTGTCCCTAATATTTTAGGTTACCATTTTAATTAATTTCCTAGTTGCTCCACAAATCAAAACTCAATACCAAAATGTTGGGAATCAGATACCACGGAGCAATCAAAACAGCCTTTAATGAATCTAAAACCCCTAAAATTCTATTTGCAAAAATGGGATGGTAAAATTTTAACTTATCCAGGTTTAATTTGTAGTTTCAGATTATACATACATCTACGTACTAATATTGCAAATCCACAAAAATTTCAATCCTTCAAAATGCAATACCTAAAGATATAGTTAAAAAATTCAGCCACTATGCATTTGATGAAATTGGTTATCATCAACAATTATAATTTTTACATGATTGTTACGGTAATCAATCAAAAGTGAAAGCTGAAATCTGGTATCAGATTACAGCTTTCTCCATCACAAATGACAATATATCATCCATACAAGATACTATGGATGGTATAACTGTTCTTATCGATAGATATAGGATAATTTCCAATGTTGTCGTTGAAGAACAATTATTTAATGGTTAAAAAATTTCCTCCAAGTTCATTTTTAAATAATTTAAAAAGCACTGAAAGACATGTTGCATATTTGTTTTCAGCCATTTGTGAATTTGTAAAAATTCACAAAGGTCCTCAAAAACAAAATTTTGGAAAAACATTTAATAACCCTAAAAATTTTCAAGAATTGAAAAAAGGCCAGCCTAAGGGCAAGCCAATTTTCACAGCTGCAACCTTTAATAAAGATAACAACAACAAAGAAGGAGGAAAAGATAAATACAATCCTCAAAAACTAAAGAAACTGGAAGTTAAAAAACCTGTTAATAAGGATAATGTTAAACCTTCTAACGTTTCAGAGGAACAGAAACATGCGGCCGTTAAAAGAGCACAAGATACGCTGAAAAGTGTTTTACTAACACCTCTTTCAGGTATTTGTCTCTTTTGCAACAGCAAGCATCTAGCGCATTTGTGCTATAACATAAATACCCTAGAAGCTTAACTAGAATTCTATGTCAAAAATGCTCTGTGCATGACCTGCGCAGAAACTCACAATGAGGGCACCCCCTGCCTTCATCTACCAGCCAAAAACTGCAAGTGGTTCACTTGCTATGGTGAGGACCACCATTCAAATTTGTATCCAAATGCAAATTACCCAATAACCAAGGGTATCACTAATGTATGGTACACAACGCTAAAGGAGCGCAAAGAAACGCTACTTAAGCATAAAATTGATTCTAAATCAAACTTGCTAATTCCTATTCTTCCTTTTACAGAATTGCTCCTCTATGGCCAAAATTAATTGTTCCTTAAACAACAAAGTCCAGCAGTTTGTGGACAGAAGTCAATGAAAAAACAAAAAGGTTTAATCAATTTTAAATTTTTTTATTATTGTTTTTTGTTTTTGACTTTAGTCATTAAGTCTTAGGATTAATATATTTTGTTCTTTTATTTTTTAATAAAATTTATATTACACATATGTTTTTACCTAAAAAGGTAAATTAATTTTTCAGATCAAGTCAAAAACTGATAAACTGATCTCAGAAGATCAGCTTGGTGTACACCGTCTCCATTATTATGATATAGACACACGAGCTACTGCGCATACACCAGGCGCAGTATGTTTGGCAACAGTGCCCAAGGTATTGAAGTCTGTACTGGAATTGAGACAGTTGCCAGACAATTACACTTTAGTGAGGAGGAGTGTGACAACTTATTTTACTGTCTAATGGACGTTAAACAGACTAGAGGCTAAGGCCACTATAACCTCCTCCTTTTTTTTTTTCAAATTCAATTAAAAATAATCTAAAATTGGTAAAAATGATTTTGTGGTCATCCACCGCCTATTGAAATAACATACTTACAGATGCAAAGGAAACACCATAATTTGACAGAAAATTATGTATACTTTTATTTGTCTCAGAAGTTCTTTATCATTAGGATTTCAATGTTGTTCAACTTGATTAAAATGAGAATCGGTCTATTGTTTTCATGGTAGTAAATCTTTTAAAACTTTTTGTTCATATTTCATTTTGCTTTGAACAGCTAGATTTATAAGTCGTAAATTTTATAACATAGGTATGCAAGGAACACACAACAAAAATTTCAAGCAATATATAAGGTATGTTGATACCCAAAGTGGCCAATTCTATGGCAGTATGTGAGAATAACAGACTGTATAGTCAGTCTATAAATGCACACCCAGCCAACATTTATTTTACCACATAGACTATACCAGAGACATACAGCTAAATGGATGTCCAACACCCTATACTTGTTGGTGAACAAAAATACTTCAAAGATGAAAACAGAACTATCAGAGTTTTGTGTTCTGCACATCCAAACCTGCGAACATTTCATGTAATTTGTCATTGAATTTTTTGGGGATGTCTATTTTCACATCATTAGATTTACACGACGCATGCATAGTAATAAATATCCTGATTGGAAACCTTTCATCTTTAATGTGTTTTTGATCAGCTTGTTGGAGATCTCCTTAGCTGTATGTCTCTGGGCTATATACCCTATTCACTTTTTAAGAACGACATGACATCATTATTTACACAGTTGAGTGTAATAAATACTTAATTGAAAATTGTGAATTGTTTTTTCTTTTCTCCTTTGCCTACAACTGGTGAATGATGTCACGTCTTTCTTCAAGTAAACTGAGTATAAACTCTGTTACAAATAAAAACAACGTGACGTCATATGAGCACATCAGCTAGGGGAAAAAGAAAAGTATAATGATTCACACAATTCAACCATGAGCTACATCAAAAACTGTTATTTACAAAAATATTTTTGTGCTTTACATTCCTATGAAATGTGAACATCTTCTGATATAACGTCATTCTTCTTTGGAGAAGAGTATACTGCTCATGGGCACTCGTAAAAAACAAAGTGTAACAAGTGTGGAATGGCAGTCCCCACTCATGTGAAGTTTGCAGTATTTGTCTCTGGAGGGCTATTCCACTGATAAAGTATATCTTGTACATACTCACTTGGTAAACTTGACTAACTCGAGAGGGCTGCAATGCGCCAAAAGTGACCAATCACATTCTTCGAGTATGTCAATATGCTTCAACTATATAAGATTTGTTTCAGCTAAACCAAAAGTGGCAAAAGTAGACCAAACTTGAGAAGATTCCATCATATGCTTAAGTACAGACATTTGGCATTCTTTATTATACAAACAGCTCTCTTGGCTTTTATAAATTTCACTCTTGTTATAGAACCGTCCATTTCCCGCACTTGTTACATAATTTTATATTTACATTTAAGAAATAATACAAATTTTTTGACTCTCACTGTTCTAGCCTCCATATGGTAACCATCTATTTTCACAAATCACAAACACAACAGCCATTTTCACGACAAGAAAATTTCCCAAAAATAAAACTTCACATTTTATTTTCACGGCACCCATTTTCACAATTCGACTTTCTCGACAAAAAGTTTTACATTTTTTGTTGTTTTAGTGAGTGGTACTTAAATGAGGCGAGTAATGTTTTTTTATTTAAATAAAATTTGTTCATGATTATTACAATTTTTCTTGATTAATAGATTTCGTAAAAATAGATGTTGGAAAATGTGATTTTTGTGAAAATTTTTTATTGTGAAAATGGATTTCGTGATTTTTGATTCGTGGAAATGAACAGAAATTGTCCATAATATGGTTTAACAGGAAAATTTTTGTGAATTATAGGTTTTGAACAAAATTGAACTTGAATGTTGATTTCCATAAAATAAGATATTCCCAGTTAGTATCTTCGAATTAATACTGTATTGTCATCCAGTTCTGAGTTACGGTATGTATAATGTTTCAAGTCTCCAGCTCAGCGGGAAGTTAGTTTAGAATCGAATGCAAAATTTGTACCGAACATACAGACAGACAAAGAAGCGAGTTGATAAAAAGGTGGTAAAAATAAAATAAATTAAATGTATTAAGTAATTCTCTGTTCGAACACGAATTTTCATTGTACTTAGTGTCTTTGTGTTGCTGACAGAAAACGAATTATTCGTCCAAAATTACTTTAACAAATAAAAATGAACTCACAAATCAACACTTTTATCGCACCTTATATATGTTTGTAAAACAAACATTTTTTAAATAAGAATAAGTTAGGTTAAAAACGAGTTTTTAAAAAATACGCTTTTATAATTTGAAAAAGAAAATAACAGCGAAAGAGAAAATAAAATTTCTCACTTTTTTTCTGATACAGAAAGTCAAAAACAAACAAAAATTTAAAAAAACAACCGATAAAAACGGATATATGTGTGTATGTGTGCGTGTGTCGCAACACGTGAAAGCAGCGCTGACGTTGGTCATCCGGTGTACTTCAACAAATTGAGTGAGTAGAATAAAAGCGTATAATAATAAAAGGAAAAAAACAAATTAAATTTGATTAAATTCAAATATTTTCGCATGCCTAACTTTTTTTTCCAAATTAAATTCTTATCATTTTGGCGAATTAATTTGATGCTAAAAAAATGGTTTCTGTATTTCATTTTAAAAGGTGTTGCTGTTACTCCATGTTCATTTTTCTTCGCCAAAATATCGAATGTTTTTCTCACAACTTCCGATCAGTACGATATGAATATATTATGTAAAAATTCATTAATTTAGGTAAACAATGTATTTCTAAATTTGTAATTCTTCATCGTCTATTTATTTACGAACCTATATATGTATAGTTATGAAATGAAATCGTTGTGCCATGTGCCGAATGAAAATGGCTGAATAATGCTTATTTATACGAACGGAGAGACGTAGATTTTCTTTTCTTTCAAAATCAAATTACAAATTGCTTCAGTACAATGTACGTCTTTTTCAGCGTTTTAGTGTTGAGGAAAAAATTTTTAGGGAAAAAGTTGAAGAAAAAATCGTACGCGGGAACCAATCTAACTTTTTGTTCGTAGGCCTATAATAAATTTGGAATGGAAAAAAAGTGCAAATGAAAGTTGTCACTATTGTTGTGGTTGTTTGTTATTGTTGTAGCTGTTTTACTTTTTTTTTTTTTTTTTTTTTTTTTTATCACAAACATATTATATGAGAAACAAAAATGGAATTTTGTTAGATTTTGAAATTCTAATTTTTTTTAATATTATTAGAACTTTTTTTATTAATTTTATTTGAAGGTTACTGCTTGTTTGGGTATGAAATAGGCCTACATAAAAGTAAAAGAATAATAAAAATTATGGCTAATATTTTCATAATAGTTTCAAAATATTCGTTGCCCTGAAAAAAATCGTTAAACGAATAAAAAGAAAGGCAAGAAGAAACGAATGAAACAAAAAAAACAAAAAAAAAAACACTATAAATTTAAGGATTCTCATTACTGCAGACTTTCCAGACTTTCAAATCTCGTATTTTATCATTAAACTGATTTACAACGAATCGTAGAAAATTTAATGTAGCATTCTATATTTACTGTAAACGTTAGTGAAAAACAGTTGTATATTTTATTAAACTCAGATGGTTGCCAATTTGTCAATGGATAACCTGTACTGATGAAAGAATTTCAGATCCAGTTCTGTATAATCTTTCGCTCGAGGCTAAAATTTCAAAATAATTGTAATTTATTGTACTTTTCTTAACATAAGCAAGCCTTCTTGTTTTCTGCAGGTTCTCATTTTTTTCTCATAAATGTGTTGTTCTCTTTCTATCTTCGTTCGTACACAGGCATATTTCTCACTCATATGGGTGACTTTAATGAGTAACTATATGAATATACTGGTGGCACAGTTTGGTCGGTTTCAGTGAGGTCACTATCCCCACTCCCTTAAACCCTTGAAATGTATCGGAAATATGCTCTTCAACACGAATTTTTGGTTCTGATTCTTTTATTTCAAGAGATAGAAACTTTTTTGATATATTTAAATAAAATTTTACAGGAAGGTTTAAAAAAAAAAAAAAATGAGCTTAAGAACAAAAATTTCGAGCGATTAAAAGTCGAAAAAATTGAAAAAGATTAAATCATGAACAACTTGGTTTAATATAATGTTATCAGTAACTTTTCTTAAAGACAACTAATGATAAAGCACAAAAACAGTGAATTCGTGAAAATGAGCAGTTTTAATTAATTGTCTTAAGGTAAAGTTCATTGATAACATTAAATTAATATAATTTGTTTACGATTTCATTTTCTTCTTCAATTTTTTCGGCTCAAACTTCTTATTCTTTGACTCATATTATTTCTTAAAGCCTACTTTAAAATTTCATCTATGTCAGACATGTAGCCTATCTCTTGTTTTAAGACAATTGTGACCAAAAATTCGAAGCCTGTCATATACTCATAATACTTTGCAATTGGTGGGGTTGGGTTTATGGAAGAGGGATGTCTGGCTTCACTGAGCGCTGTGTAAAATGTAGTGTATTGCATCTCTAGTCAGGGATTGAGAAACGAAAATGGAAACGAAATTTTTTGTGAACAGTAACCATATTTTTATGGACTGGAAACCAAAATAAACAGAAACACCCAAATTCTAAAATGCAAACCGAATTGAAAACAATTAACCAGTTACAGTTTCAAGACCAATAATGAAAACAATTGGAAACAAATGAATATAATCATTTCAGTCTCCTTTTCTCACATTAAATAATTTTTGATCTGAAAGAAAAAATTTGAAAAAATATTGATGTTTCTCAAAAAATGTAGAATGGAATTTGAAATGGAATTTGAATGAAAAATTTTGGTAAAACCAAGAAACATAACGGAAATGGAAACTAAAATGATGGAAACCAAAACAAAAAATAAATAACATGGAAAATTTCAGAAACTCAGCTAACGGTAATGTTATGTTTGTTATCCTGGATAGTTGTGAACAAACACACAAAATAAATAGGTGCCTTTACGAGATAATATTTAATACGATATTAAACGTCACAATATGTTTTGGTAATCACTTCGTCATAATAAAATACTTATACTTAATAACTTCGCTTGTTTTGCGGATGAACGTACATAATAATTCTATACACTAATACTATACCTAATGTTGCCTCACCTCGTCATAGGGTGGACGACTAACTTGGTGGTGTGTAGGAACATTGACAGACTTAAGAGTTCAAAGGTAGCAGAACTACTTTGAAGCTCTTCAGAAAGGCAAGTGAAGTTTTGGTGTAAATCGATTTACCAAGTGACTTATTTTTGAGCCTAATATTGTTTACGTTTCACAAAAGGTACCTCAGGAACATTCCAAAATAGTGCTGACAGTTATGCTGATTAGTTGAACGTCTGCTTAAGTGTTAGCCTTATTAATTTGGGTTACTAATGGAGGTAACGATGAATATTTAGAAGAAATATTCGCCGTTAATTGTTGCGGAGTATTTAAGTCAGGGAATATGTTCATCTGCCTAAATACGACAGAATAGGTAATATAATGAAAAAATGTAGCATTTTTCAATCTCTTCCTCAAGTACCATATTATTCTCATTTGAGAAATCCTGTGGTGGTGGACCTCTAATGCTTATCAAGTGCTATCACTTCTAATTTCTGAAAGGGTGTTCACAGAGATTATTTACATCTTTTACATGCTGTTTCTCATAAGGAAAAATGCATCCACATCTTCTTTCTAGAATTATTTTTTACACAACTGTCAATTTTATAACTTACTAAGTATAATAACAATAATAAAATAAAATCATGTTTTAGTCATCAAAAATTTTGCTTCTCACATTAAATATTTCCACTCATAAAAGCCTGTTTTGTATTTAAAAGAACAGTTATCAAACACACATGATTACCCTTTCAGCAGTTTTAATTTCTACCATCAAAGCGAGACTCTTTCGTGCTGGATTTTCTAATGCGTTCATTTAACCAAAAACAAACCATTCAATAGTTTCCATTAGGCTATTTTGGTTTCATGTACCCTACTGGCAGAACTGAGTGATACTATTTTGCTAATAAAAATGAATTTATAATCTAACTTGCAGAGTTTAAAAATGTATTTAGCGTGTTCTCTAGTGGTACAAAAAATATCAATTATTTATCGATATTTATCTTGAAATATTGTTATTTGTTGGGACCACCAATTCTCTTCCCCTCACAATCCTGCAAACAATCGACATTAATCATACAATCTGTTTTGTACATTTATACTGGTGGCTACATTGATTCTGTTTCCAACACTCATTTGTGAACCTTTGTATAGGTTGTGGAATACCTTGTCGTGAGGAAAATATTCTCACCAGAAGGTAATTCAACAGAATTATACGTGTTCAGCCACTTCATATTAAACATATGGGTAAGCCAAAACCTGGGCAAACACTGGCGATTTTAAAGCCGGTTTGGACTGTTTATATATTGGCTTATTTACATGCACACAGACACACATATGTACATATACATATGTATATGTTTGTAGAAATCACGTGATTTCTTATTCATTGCTAAAGCAACTGATAAGAAATGACATAATGTGTTTGTGTACTGGTCTGAGACATTACCAAGATCTTTATCTATCATTTTGTCATCAGCCAAACATTGCATCTTACTTGCCTGTATGTGCAAGTAAGAGCATACGAACAAACAGTGTGTATAATGTAATGTTGAATACAATACCCCTGATAAGGAATGACGTGTGTACGAGATGTATAGTCCCCACATAGGTATATTTGTTTCTTACATACATTTTATTCTTTGTTCTTTACATATTTTTCCTGCTGCAATTACGCATTTCTGAGATGTAACTTTGTGGACAACTTTATTATTTATATTTTCTTCGAATCTATTGACCTCAACCTCTATAATATTTTCCCCAGGAGTATCTATACGTTTTGTTCATATTTCTGACGATTTGTAGCCAAAATTTTGATATTACAATGAGATTGAAATATTTCGACACAATTCTTCCAGCGTTTGCAAGTTTTATTTCGGCGGATCTTGAAGATTTTATCATTTAACAATGTATAATTATACGTGCAGTCGAATTTTTATTTTATCAATCATTCATTAATGGGAAATTAGGTATGGGAAAAATATTGATAGGAAAAAATATCGACATTTTACGCCACTAGTGTTCACATTATAATATTATGTCCCATCCACAAATACGTGAATTTTGTTTTTGGAACCAAAAAATTTCTCATTATTTTTTCAAAGCGATGTTAGTGGCTAGATTTTCTGAACCAAAGTTTAACGAGGAATCGAGAAGAACGAAGACAATATGTATACTTTATACCAATTCCATATTTTAGTACAAGTTTGGGCACTCCTTTTACTTTTTCTGTTCGAGATAGGGCAAAAACGAAAAGAATCTTTTTTGTTCCTTATGACAAATACCATAGGTTTACGTGGTCAAATAACAATTTTTAAAGGAAACTTCCCGATGTCATGCTCTTAATATACCATAGCTCCTTAAACATCGGGAGCTTGACGCTTTTTTTATATTTGCCATGATGTGAAATATCTGTAGTTGACGTTCGGCGAGTTTCTCAGGAAACAACCTGTATAGAGTATGAGGAAACAAAAAAGAGAGTGCCTATATTGACAAATTTGGAACGAAAAAAACATAGGTAAGTACCTACTCTACAAAAGAGTTCCTTTATCTTTGTCCTGTGAACCCCGAATAATGTCACATTTTAATCCAAATTACGAAAGGTAGTCCCCTAGAAAAATGGTCAAACGGTTGGGTAAATTTAATTTTTTTTTTTTTCATTGCTTAGAAAGAAAGGTCTATTAAATCCACATTCATTGGTAAACGAATAATTAATTTTTATTTTAAGTTGCGTATTCATTTAGTTTTTTATTGTTTTATCACAATATTGTCGTTGTTGATACAGAAATTTTTGTTTTACAACAGTAATTTTTTTACTAAGTGGAATTACAACTAACGTAGTCGCTGGCCAAAATGCCTTCCAAGTCACATGTTATAAATATGTAATGCAAGATTTTTGAACGAAGCAATGTAGATCCCTTCACATTAAATACTTCCCTAATGCAATTTTTTGTAAATTTAACATGGATTTAACAATCTTGAAATACATAGCATTATTACATCTGTTCAAAACATTAGGGGTTTTTATTTGTTAAGAATGTTTAAATTCCTTAAATGGCTGTCAAAAACTCTCCACTTTCCATTTGATTTGAATCAATTTCATATTAGGCTTAATGATAGGTACTTATGAAATCAACATTCATTTAAATATCATTTATTGCACAATTTAATAAGTAAGAACCAAACAGTATTGATTTTCATATTTATATCAAAAGGTGTTTCTGCCAGCGACTGCGTTAGTTGTAATTCCACTTTGTAAAAAAATTATTATTATAAAACTGGAAAACTTATTTTCAACATTTTAGTTCTATTGTTTTATGCCCCTACATGCAGTCAATTTCTTTTTTTTCAAAAATGTAATTATTTGAATAATTTTTATGAAGTGCAAAATGAAAGTCTCTAGCAGTTTTTCACAATGTGAAGAATTTACTCTGGAAGTGACAGATAATTGTTGATATTGTAATATTTGGACAAAACTGAATTTAATTTTCAGCTTATCATTTTTTTTTCAATTATGGCAATTCAAATTTATTTATTGGTCAACAACCAAATTCCAATCAGACGCAAAGAAAACATATTCAAAGTTTAAAATCAATATTAAATACTGTTAGATCTATTATATTGGACTATATTAATAATAATAGTAATGATGATATAACAAAAAGGCATATCAAAAAATGTATGCTATGATATACCACACAATAAAATGTGAAAACTCAAAATTGAACCTCATTTAGGGGCCATAGGCAGTTGAAGTATAGGTTGAATGCAAAAATGAATACCAAATTTGGACTCAATACCTCAAAAAACATACATCTTGGTAATGTATCATGCATTAAAATATGAAAACTCAACATTAACCCCATTTTGGGGTCCATTGGGGGATAAAGAATGGGTCAAATGGAGAAATGAACACTAAATTTGGACTCAGCGCCTCAAAAAACATATTTGGTGATGTATCAAACTGTAAAGTGCCAAAACTTAAAATTTTGCTGGTGGAATATTTATATTATGTGCATAACTGAGGAAGGCTAATATAATACTGAGAAAATGGTGTTATCTGAAATATTTATTTAACCACAAGAAATATCATAGACACTTTTGGGTGATCCAATCAGGATGTGTTATTCCGTTTTATTTGGAATCTGGACTTGTAACTGGTCATCTTACTTTTTGGATAAAAAAAATTCCCAAATTTTGAAAATAATGGAATTTTTCAGATTTCTTTAGCCAATGTTACTCACCTTAAAAATACCAATTTTTTGAACCATCATTCGTATTTTTAAGATGAATATTGAATGCTGCAGAGTGGCACAAAATTCCGTTAAATTTCCAGAAAACGAGTCAAACACAATACCTCTTTCTGATGCAGTCGGTAACAAGGGATGCTGTCAGATCGTTTGGAAAGAATATCGGTACTTAACCAAGACTTTTTAATAGTTGATATCTGCGTTTATAAAATTTGTAGATGACTGGACCGACTCGTTTCAAATGAATCTCAAATAATTTATACGATTCAAGATTAGGTTCGACACGGGTGACAATCGAGCGTTGATCGTTTCCAAGGTAATTGCAGTAATTTACAAAATAGTACAGAAATTTTCAGTTTCACTCTGCAATTATCGTTCTCAAATAAACACCAAAAATGTGTTTAAATAATGTCGAAAATTCAATAAGAAATTTTCTTTTACCCATTGGTCGCAAAAAAAAATTTTTTTTTAAATGTCGGTGCCCGCAAAATTACCATTTTCCAACGAATAGAAAAGCTAACAAACCCCGTATTCACGACCTTAATAATTCTTTAACTCTCTCCCTCCCACCACTTTATCCTAGAAAAAACTATATCGCACGCTGGTTACACGACTGAGAAAAGAAGCGAAAAGAGGCGTGAAAATTTGGTTCAAACTGTAAAATTTTTACGACCTTCTGTATAATATACGAAAATCATCGACAATTTTGATAGTTTTGTAAGATGAAAGCCAGTGGCAAATAAAGTATCAAATAACCAAAAACAGAGAAGTTATGAACGAGAAAAGGGACGCATAGAGGAGACCAAAAAGTTAGGCAACGATATTATCGTTAATTTGAAAAACTACTGTCCGTTTTTGGTTTCTTTTTTTTTTTTTTTGTGTCACTTTTATCCCAGCATTGTTTTCATAAGTTTTTATTTATTTATTTATTTTTTTTTTTTTAGTTTTAGCCGATTACGAGAAAACGTTTTATTTGTGTTTTTCTTCGCCAGCCAAAATCGATCGTAAGCAAAAACTGCTCGTCTTTTTTTGCCAGCTTTTACTCGCAACAGGTGCGACCATTCTCATCTAAATTCTAATCAAAGTGTCGATATTAAAATACACGTGAAATATGGGATAGGTATTTTTTTTTTCTCCCACTTCGACAGCTATCAAAATTAAAACTGTTCAAATAATCCGTGTGCTCATCGTAATCTAAAATAAATACGATTCAAAATTACCAAAATCGTTGAAGTTCGATTAAAAAAAAAAAAAAAAAAAAGACAAAAAAGTTGAATCGTCGAACAAAAACAAAGTCGACGAAACAATTATTTGGTTACGTATGAAAAAAGAATCAACTTTTTTTTTCTTCTTTTTTTTTATCCCCATTGAGTGAATAAATATAAAGAAGTTACAGGAAAAAATTTGAAAAATATTTTTCAATTCTATTGATGCTGGCAGTCGTAAAAAAATGTGTTTTCGTCATTTTTTCCACTTTTTTTTCGTTTCATAAATGATATTTATTCAATTTACGCAGGCTGATTCTTGTCTGACAGCCTAAGAAAAATTCTAGTTGAAAAAACATTTTGTGTACAAACTATAATACCTACGAAAACGCTTTATTGCGATGTATAGATATGGGTTCGATTTGGTTAAACCAATTTTTAGATTTTGAGTTTAATACAAACGAAGCAAAACATAAGCATAAAAAGGATAAGCTCGTGCTGTGTTCAGCCATCAGAGAAACGTGGCATGAGAAAGTGATTTTCAACAAAATTTAACCAGTGAATGTTCCACGTCTTTTATATTCGATTCTTTTTATACACGGTTAAAACTTGAGAATAAAGGAGTAAAAAAGCATTCTTATTCTTACGTGACAATATATCTACCGTTTCGAGCATCATGTACTTTTTGTATGAGTGTGTGAGTATGTGTCGGGGTATGGGTGTATGTACCATTCTTCTTAACACGATACAGGGCGTAATTTCTGTTCAATAGTCACAAAATTTGTACAAACGTTACCTCTAACCCCAGAAACAGACCTACCAATTACGAATCGAACTGATCAATTTGTTTACGAGTTATTAGTTATTTAGTTTAATTTTTCCACAAATCTCGGAAAAGAGATAATGTAGAGATACGTAATTTAGACGGTACGCTTATATCATGGAGGACGATATATTTGTGCGAAAAAAGTTCTTGAGAAAATGTGATGGGTTTTCAGGAATAAAAATCAACAACTTTTCTCCAGGGGAAGCTACGGATCTTTGAGTCAGCTTAAAACTTTTCGTAAAACAACACAAATAAATTCATCAAAATTTTAGCTGAATCGACTGAGCGGTTCTGAAATGATGAACATATATATAAACAAACTTTCACATTTACAATATAATGTAACTGTGTGTGTGTGTGTGTGTGTGTGTGTGGAGTGGAGTGGAGTATAAATTTAACCTATTTTATCTTCCCATGACGACGCATTCGGCCACCCACTATAATTAAATTAAATCCAGCCCCATAAATATTTTAAACTATTGGAAAAAAATTAAAACTTAATGTAAATTTTCCGTGAGTATTCCGAGGGTAGGCGATTCGCCTGGTCGAGATTTATTTCTCGCCAGTTTTTCTGTTCTTTTCTTACATGAATTATTAGAACAGAGACCAATCGAATAACTAATAAATCATAGTATCAGTAAATATGTGCCTTTGAACTAGAACAACCAACGTCATAAATTAAAGTTTTAAAAAAAAACTCAATTCAATGCTTGCACCCAACTTCATTTCTTCACACCTCCTGTCTATATGTCGGTATTCATGAAATGAGCCGAGATATTGATACGTGATTAAAAAAATTAAAATTATCTACATAGGTACTTATTAATTATTATTCAGATTCATAAAAATTAATTTTTTTTTTGATGTCCAAATACCACGAACAGCATCTCTGTAGCTCAGGAACCGTAAGACCAAAAAAAAAAAAAAAAACATTCAACAATAACGAAAGAATTCCTCAACTTCATCCCTTATCAGTCATCACTATCCCTACATTTATACTATCAATTTTTTCTAAATTTTTTTTACCCGATTTTCAACAGCTAACTCTCTCATTTACGAGTAGGCCGTTAAGATTCTGTCATATGAATCATAAAACGGCAAAAATAATCCTTCGTTCGCAGCTAAATCGCAATTGCATTGTCTAGAATGAAAAAGTTTTTCACATTTAATACGTTTCATTTCCGCAGGATACCGAAAAGTGTAAAAATAACCACTAAAACAGTTATAAAATAATTTTAACGTCGTCCATTTTGTGAAAAAATAGAAAATTTTAAAATTCTATAGCCTCATTCTCACTCACACATAGCTATCTACTTATTCTTAGATTATAGATCTCTAGGAAAATGTAATATATACGAATCTTATTATCAGTATAAATCCTTGTGCAATTGTTGGCATCTCGTGTAACCTTTTTAGAAAAACGGTCGAGATGTTAAGAATTATTCGAAGCTCTTCCATTTTTTTTCCTTCTTTTTTTCCCCCTCTTTTCTTGACGTTTACATTTTTTTGCTTGTTCCTCTTTCTACGCAAATGGCGCGAAATTTCGTCGCAAAAAATGGCGTATATTCAACAGATTTCTCATATTTAGACTGTATCACTAAACCATGTTATAGTGATCGTGTGAAAACAATGAAGAGTGGGAGAGGTTAGTGATAAGAAAGAGAGAGAGTGAGAGAGAGAGAGAGAAGTGCTTAAAATATATTGGATGTTTGATGGTTTAAATTCGTACCCTCCTATCATTATTCTGTTACTCGGATGAATTTAAAATGATGGCTTTTTTTTAATCAGCCTTAACACATGTCATTCCACTGTCACGTTTTTCACTTTCTCAAGAGAGGCGAGAGTTTTACATTCATGTGGAAAAATCGTAGAATGGTGGCATACGTTGTTTCGAAACGAGCGAACTTCAGCTGAATGTTCGTACGGTTTGCCACGGGGAGACGATGTGGCATTTTATATTTTTTAATTCGTAATACGTGTCAGGTAAACGCATTAAATGTCTCTTCTTTCTCGTTTAAAGTCTCGCTAAAGAAAGAATGTAGGTTACCTTTATCAAAAATTGTTATTTCATTATCATAGGTAACTACATACCTATATGTATATTGTAAACAAAAATAGTATTCGTTTGATGGTCCAATAGTTGAAGGCCTGAAAATTGAAGAAGGTAATTTGGTTTTTGGAGTTCTATAATTCGTCATTAAAATAAAAATTTGTTGTTTTATCTAGTTAGTACTAATTACCACAGATAATTTTTGCACTCTGTTGGTATTTAATCAACTAAATTCTGAGATTTAATTATATTCTTGGGCCCTAAAATGGCATACTCTGATCTCAAATCCCAGTAGGTGAGTGAATTTAAAGTTGTTTCGGTTCTTTTACCATGTCTGGGAGAACTGAAAAACTTCAGATGGCCAGTCTGTACAGAGTGACGAGAAAAACAAGATCAAGACCATTATATAATCTTGGTCTTGACAGTTTTAGTCTTGGTTTTGCACTCTTGACCTTGACCTTGATCTCGATCGTGATTTTGCATGGTCTAGTCTTGATTTTAGTATTGATTGAAAGATTTTAACTGTTATATATGGCTAAACTGAATTTACCATTCAATTCTTCTTTAAAATATGAAATAAAAAAACTAGACATTAAATAGGGGAGATAGGGATAATATGGACACACTAAGCGCAGATTAATCCCACCAACCAATTTTTTGACATTTTTGTTATTTAGTTATTGGGGTATCTAAGGAAAACTCTCAACTTTCCTCTTCCAGTTTTTCATACATTTTGATTGATAATGCTCTTTACAATTCACAATTTTCTAGACCCTTCCAAAATCACTCATTCAAAATGTATTGGGGTAAAATGGACACTAGTGCAAATTTATTTAAAATAAATAATAAAATTTAAAAATAATTAGTATTCTTCAACAGATATTTAATAATTAATTGTTAACACACAATTCACATGTAAAAAATAATTTGTCCTCCCCTGACACACATTTTCCATGAGCCCACTCTTCACACTGAGTGCACTGGATCCACTGTTCTCCAGGTTGTGAGGCAGAAAAAAACTGACAGCAATACAAACATGATGCATCTAATTGGGTTGTTTTTCTTTTTTTCTTTTTGGTAGATGAGCTGAATTTTTGGTAATGCATCTTTAAACTAAAACATACAGAAAAATATTGTAAGCTGGCTGTCCATTTTACCCATGTCAATTTATCCCAAGTGAGGTAAATTGAAAAGCTAATAAAATTGTTTATTTCAACGAAAAAGTGACAATTCACACTTTTTAATTAAATCAACACTACCCTTTTTTAATCGTAATAGTAAATTTATAAAAATAAATATTACTTACGCGATTTATTCTCATCTGAAAATTCGCAAAAGTTACATCAAACACTTCTGAAAACATTATCGCGCCATAATTAGAAACCCAAACCAAAAAATCAAACCAAATTCAGAAAATAAGCCCCTAGAGTATAAATAAAGTTAATTAATCCATCATCCGCCATGGAGCACCAATAGCCAATTCAATAAGGCCAGTGTCCATTTTACCCCAAGTGTCCATATTATCCACATCTTTCCTATATTGCAATTAGGTGTTTTTTTCCTCTACGCTTAGTGTGAGGATTTATCCCCTCTACAGTTGGGTAGAGGGATTCAGCACCTTTTAAGAGACAATATTCCTGGTCCATTTCCAGTGGTCCCTAATTTTGGCTTTGCCCATGCAAACAAATTATCCAAAAAACTAAAACAGTGAACGTGAATTTGTTTTCTATAGTGCTCGTAAATAGTGCAATTAGACAATCCAATATCGTACCCATTCACTTAAGCACTAATTCGTTGCCAATGTTCCATATTCCATACAAAGATTAGCCACCTCCTATTTTGTATAGATTTGCATCCGTCAGCTTGCAGGATCAGGAGCAATTAAAATCAACTTGCGAACCTTCGATGGGTATCATTAAACCCTAATTCACCTACCAACTTACCTATTGAACACATGCATCAAATCTCTTCAAATTTCTCAGTTTAATATAAAGCGAAAAAAAAAAAATTAAATATTTATCTTTTTAGAAGACCTGTTGGTAATATCACAATGGGGAATAAGTATAGAATTTTGATTAAATTACCATTTCTCAGAGACTCAGACGAAGTTTCAGATCAATAAAGTGGCTTAATATTACAATTTAGAATTTTTGCTGACAGAATAAGTAGCCAGCTATAACCAGCCACCGTAACTTTGTTTTTCATGGAACATATTTTTGAAATTTGACGTTATGTCACGTTATGTTACAGAAATAGGTTGCGCTAACTTCGTTAATACCGGATAGAATGAGAACAGTAGGCAGGTATACATGAGATCGAGGGGGTGTAGGGGATGGGATTGAAGGGGATGAGTAGAGGGTTGAAGAGGCCAAAAAGACAAAATTAATATAGGGGGTATAAGCAGTTGCCTGCATGGGCGTAGGTGGGATTTTAGTTTTAGGAGGGTCATATGAATATTCCCCTCAACAACCCCCAAAAATAGTAAAGAAGGGTGATCTTGAAACATTTATTTGAAAACTATTTTTTTTTGTTTGGAAATATAGGGAGCTTGGGCCCCCTGGGTATGCCCTTAATTACTTGAGTTGAGACGTTTGAAAGTAGGGTAGAGGAGGTAGAGTTAGTTGAGGAATTCAAGAAGGTAGAGGGTAACTTGGAAGGACGGAGAAGATTAAGTGGTTTATAAGCATGGTTGTGGGATTGAGTAGAGAGTGTAGAGAGTGATGAGGTAGTTGAGGAAATGGGAAGAATTGAGTGGGTTGGAAAGGTTTACTCAGTTTCACAACCCTTGTATCAAAGACCTCTAATAGAAAAATGGGGTTGGGATGGAGTGGAGCCAATGGCACGACAAAATATATAAACCTATTCTATCGTATATTTTTGTCTATTTTTAAATATGATGAACAATATTTGTAAACACTGTTTCAAATACCAGAAATACGGGTATTCGACTACAACCTAAACATCCCACAACTCTTTTGTAAATAGGTAACCTACAATTACCCATCTAAAATATCATGAATAAAGAAATCCCATCTCCACATTCAGTGACCTAAATATAGGTACCTGTCCCTCAATTATATCGCGAGTCAGCATATCCCTATTATAACATATCTCTACTTCACTTAGTCTATTTTCCCCATACAATCATGTACATTTATGTACCCTGAACAGGTATATAAACCCTGGTGACGATACACTCGATGTTCAGTTACTGGTTCATTTGCTTACCTACTTTATGTATTCTTAATAGACAATTCCTGTCTAAGGGCTTATCCCAATGTTAAATTATTTGTGTTTGAAATATTATTGATTGTTACGAATTATCTTTTTAGTAAAACTATCTAAAGTACTTATTGTATGTAATATTATTGTCTCTCTACAAGTTAAGGTCCCCAATAGCTCGTGAATAATAAACCAACTATTTTGAAATATTATCAAAATATTACTACGTTTTACAATAATATTTCCTGTATGGTATAACACTGAAAGTGGTTCTAAAGGTAGGTACTACCAGAGCTTCTTTTGGCTTTTACACTTACTAAGTTTTTTTTTTCTCTTTATTATTCTTATCTAGTAATAAAACAATTAGACGTTGAAGAAACCAGGTTCTCTCCACAAAAGGTGCCTTACCTATCGCTCATAATCACGAACGTCATTTAAACCTCACTTTAGATCGACTTCTCGCACAATATCGTCGGTTGCGGCAGTGAAACTCGCATTTTCCACTTATTTTATGATACATGATGACGAGTTTGAAGGCAATAGAAAATAACATAAAAGTATTTGCCGAAGTTTTAATTAAACCAAAATAATATTGTTTGCTTTTAGTTAATGTGATTAATTTTTAGGCAAAAAATCAAATAACGAACCAAACATTGCGGTGTTTCCTCGGCAAAGTGGCGGAAGAAAGCGACGACGTTTCATTCTTCACACAAAACTTTTTAGGCACCAGCTTAGTGTCTAGTGAAATTAAAAGTTTTTCTCTGTTAAACTTTCAGAGCCCCACTTTGCTATAAATGTGATTGAATGATTTTACATTCAATCCACGTCGCGCGCAGTCGATTCTATGTAAGCAAAATATTTTTCGACAGTCTCGTATCATGTAAAATTTCCAACTTTCTTCGAATTCGATTAAAATTAAATCATGTGAGAAAATGGGAAAAACAAAAATGTAAGAAGTGAAATTGCAAAACAAGTCTTTTAAACAGCACACTCATATAAACTTAATCAATAATTTCTTGAAAAATTCACTGCGTTTAAAATTCGATTAATTCGACGAAAAATTACTAAATAATGAGGAACAAAGTGTGCATTCCGTTCTTTAATTTTTTTTATTTAAGTTTCTTCTGTAACGAAATTAATCAAGCAATCGGCCAATTACTGTCTATTAAAGTTTGAAAAAAAAAAATCAGAAAAAAAAAGTATTTTATTCGAAAATAAATTAAAAGTGGGCGTACCGAGCTGCATGTACTACCATTTTCATCATAGACAAGTTTCACCAATTCTTCTTTAAAAAAATAAGTAAAAAATAATTCTTCATTTAGCATCTACAGAATGCAATTAAACATAAAATTCAATGAAGCGTTGTTATTCGAAAAAACTCTAGCGCAGCAAACTTTGCTAAAAGAAGTAGATTTTCGAGAGAAATAATTATGAATTTTGATGGTCTCATTAATTGTCTGTGAGTTTATATGCGTTAATGGGATGTTATGATTGTATGAAATGTGTTAGCTGCTGGACAAAATATTAGACAAATGTGAAATGTAAAAATTAATTAAGATGATAAAGTATGGTACATCATCGTATAATTTAAAATAAAACCAATGAAATATACCTAATAAAGTTATGAAATAAAAAATAAGAAAACGTGAGCATGTGTTTAATTTTTGTAAACAGAAAAGTTCATGCAAATTGAAAAAAAAAGGGAAAAAAAGCTTTACTGGAAGTATACCGTTCGGCCGATCCGCACCAAAATCAATTGGTCTGGTCCTTGGCTCAGTAAATATGTACGTACCAAATTTCGTGATTATTTGATAAAAATTGTGACCTGTACCGTGAGAACAAGAAATGGACTTATATCTATATAGGTATATATGACATTGAGTTATTGGTGCCAAATTTTCCTGAGATCATGAAACGAAAAACGTACTCACCCCCAACCCTGGGGCTAATACCGCACCGAGCATAATAAGTAGATTTTCTAAAGAAAACCTACTTAAAAACTGAGCAGAGATTTTTTTCTTTTTGGTAGGTAGAGGTAGTTGTATTTTTAGAGTTTAAAAGCAAAAAAAAAAAGTCGTCAGTAGGCTCAGGACTGGAACATTTAATGTGAAAACCTTTTTATTTTCTACATGACAGTGGGTGCTAATTTGATCAACCAGTGTAAATTCATTGAATGATCAAAATAACTTACATTTTCTAGAGTCACGGTTTCAACCAATTACATAAAATCACATACTTTGAACAAAAATTATAACACATAACGATTTCAAGTCAATAATAATATTATTTGAATAATATAAATGAACTGAAATACTAAATTCATGGGCTCATGGCATCCTTAAATTCAACAGTTTTTTGTTTTCAAATAAATAAAAATCTTACCTATCATCTTAGCAATAATCGATATTTATTCAATTTCATTTCATAAGGATAATTAAGTGAAGGTAGTAGTTTTGAAAATGTTAATGTATTTTTCAATGTATTTTTTAAATTCGATGTTTTTTTTAATGAAATATTGGAAAGTATTGAAGAAGCAATCAAATATCGATGTATGATGTAAAAACAATGTTAAATGGGAATGATGGAATACCTATTGATATTTGTGAAAACATGTTTATTTTAAAAAAGGACCATCAATTTTGTTTCAAAACTCCTAGAGCAAAAGGAAAAATGTTATCGCATTAATAACCTACTTACAAAATGTGTTTGATGAAGTAAAAAACTATCGAGGTAAACGAATGAATGTGATGGTGAACGAACTGTAGTTAGATATTAGTTGAGTGGTAATGTCAGAGTAACCATAAGATGAAGTATTAAAAGTATTATTAATGTTTATGTATAAAAAGTTTGCAGGTGTGAAGGAAGAAGGATTGGTAGGTATACCCAACAAAAAGTGTTGCACTTAAAAGTTTTGGTTCTCCATCGCATCTGTTTGAAGTGAGCTCAGTTCAACTCCATGTTTTTAGCTTTGTGTTGCTTCACAGAAGTAACAAAACTTAAATAAGTTCAGGTTAAAACCTAGCTTTTAATAAATAGGCTTTTATATTTGAAAAAAGAAAAAGAAACTACAAAAACTTTTCACTCCAGATGGGAATCAAACACAGTGTACGAAGCATAAAGGAACAAGTTATAACCATGACACTAAAGTGTCACTATAATTACATGTACTTATAAGATGAAAGTAGAGTTGAAAAGAAAACACACACACACACACACACACACGCAACTGAAGATGGCAGCAGCAGCGACACCGGTGGACTGGTACCAAACTACCTTATAAATGTAATAAATTTTTGATAAAAAGAATAAATGGTCTATGAATGTGATCATGTGATCATATATTTTGTCCTTTGGAAGATAACTTTAAATAGTATTGAAACTATTGTCATAGCCGCAATTTTGGAAGTTGTAATACTGACATACGGACCAAAAGCTGAGTTGCTCGATGATTAACACCACAAGTCCCAAAAAATCACAAATTTTTACTTTTTTCAGACTTCTAGAAATCCCCAGAACAATATTACGTTCTTATTCTTTAATACATTTTCAATAACCAAGATTATCGCATATATGTACAAAATCTGTGAATTTTTGTCAAAACTTACTCACCAAGTTGAGTCAGATATCCCGCTCTTTCTGAAAATTAAAGTTTTTTTTTAGTTATACCCAGGAAAATTGAACAGTCTCTTCAGAGAACTAGTTCTACCATACTTTCCAAATATGCAGCTAGGTATTGATAAAATTTTGAGTGATTTTTCAAGCGCATTATATTCATATAAGTCAATAAAGCTTAAATATAGTAGCATACCTGAAAATTTAAGATCATTAAAAAATTTTTTTTTCAGCCCAATCTCTTTATGGTGTGTGGGGACTATACAACTTGTATGCACGTTATTATTATCGTGCACTGCACTTTAAACAAATTGTATGATTGTTTGTTCTTACTTGCATGAGCATGCAAGTAAGATACAAAGTTTGGACTGATTAATCAACAGAGAATAAACTTGGTGATGTTACGGACTGGTACAAAATACATATGTATACATACTTTCACCAGTTGCCATAGCAACCACAAAGTAATTTATTGGCGCACATATACATATGTATTCTCTCCGTATGTATGCTTGTGTGCATGTAAGGAGCCAGTATATAAGCTCACAAATCTGACTACAAAACTGTCAGTGTTCGTTGAGGTCTTGGCTCCTCCATACCTTGTGTATGATATGTGGCGAACATGCAGTAACTGTAGAAAACCTTCTGAAGATGGAATATCTTTCATGATGTAAGGTATTCTACATGGTGCAAACAAGGCCCCTTTTTGCTCGACCCCAGCATTGAGGGGTTTTCTTATTATCTGGTACGCTACAGTCTGGATATTTTCAATAAGTTGGTAACGAAAAAAAAGTGGAACAATTTATTAGCTGGGATTAATAAAATTATCAAAACAAAAATCAGAATTTGATGTTCCTATTTTTTTATTTTTTATTTTTCAAACTAAAAAAATATGTTTGAAGCTATAGGATTTTTTTCTTTTTTAGGAGGAAAAGAGAAAGGATCATGCAAATGATTAGACTTGAGTCTGAAAGTTGCTACAAAAAAATAAGAATGAAAGACCGTTGATAGAAGAGGGAGAGAAAATAGAAAAAAAATTATTGCAAAAAACGTTTTTTTCAAACATAGGTAGGTAAAGTTATACAGAGCATAAAAGGGTTGATTTTTGTCCAAATAACTCCATCACTATAATTTCACATTTCGTTGTTTTGAAACTTTTGGTACTTACCTACTTGTTTTCTGACTGCTATCTCATGGAAAATGAAGGTCAACTACTCCAATGAAAATTGAAAGCCATCTGCTGATTAGGTTTTTAGATAATCACAAGTCATAACTAGCCATAGTGCTTGCCAGGGATGTTTCCTATCAATTTATCAAGCAGATGGGGTAAAATAAGTAACAAAGAAACTCAGTTTTTGCATTTTTCAGTGTACTATATTTAGGTCTAACTGATAAGCCTCTATCTAATGTGGTTAAGTTTTAAAGCGATTAGACTCTCTTATGTGAGCGTGGCCTTGACACACTTAAGGCCTGTATTGTACAATACGCAGTGAGTTAACAACAATCTAAAGATTAAGGTTGATTCAGCTCCGAAATTTCTCACTAGATTATACGAAATTAAAACCGAGTAAATCAAATTCATCCTCAACTCTTAATCGTAAAACTAATCCTTAAATGTTAAAAACCTCTAACCATTTTTTCAATTATGTCATCGAAGGATACAGAAATCATCGATCAATAGGCCTATGTAACCGCCTACGGCAGAAGTCATTGAACTCATTGAGGTTTAGGGTGAAACTGAAACAGGTTAAACTTAAATAGGTCAGAATAATTTCTTATTTCCAAACATCGACAGCGTCTAACAAATAAAATAATATTCGTCGATGTCTCTCTTTCGAAGGTTCTGTTTTCTTTTTTTCGCGAAATGATTATGAAGTCAGTTAGAAAGAAAGAATAAAAAAAAAAAAGGGAAAAATAAGAAGATATCCTTAAGTAGGTATATGTCAGACTTCGTAGATATTACGACATCGCTTTTGTAAAATGATCTTTCCATTGGGGGTTGTGTATAGGCAACATTAAACGCGGATAGTAAGTTGTTTTTTATCTTCATGAAAATAGGGTTTGTATGTATTTATGCGCCGTAGACTTTCAGAATAGATTTATAACTTACGTTGAAAAATAAACGTACATATTTCCAAACGTGCGCCGATATATTGGATATTTGCTACTGGCGATGCAACCAAATAAAGTAATAATATATTCATACGACGAATATAAATTACAAATACAGGCTACAGTCTATAGGCTACGATGAAGAAAAGTGTAAATAATACCTTCGACATTTTGACGTATGGCACACTCTTCAAAACTGATAGAAAATTTTTTTTAAATCGAATTTAAAATCAATTTCCACTGGGGAAATAAAAAATTATGGAAAACACAGACAAACTGTTGAAAATGTATATTTTACAGCGCACATAATTTGACATCAAGATTGATTTTTTTTCTTACATCTACTATATACCTATGTTATGGACCAAGTCCGAGTACCATTCTAGGATGGTGTAGCCATTTTTGGACAATCCTAAGATGTTACAAGTTTTCTTGTACGATCCTAGAATAGCACAGACACTTAGTTCAGATATAGTTGTTTTTTTTAATGATTTTTGCGCAAGATTGGCTTATTGTGCCACGTCCAAATTAATCAAAATAAGCATAGAGGTACTTATTAGTTTTTAAGAAACCAATATGGGGCCCATGACAAAAATACTCTCAAATTTGAAGTCAGCACTTCAAAAAATATTAAGATAAATATTGTAACAAATAAAAACTCTATACTTGTTAAGTGTGGAAACCGCCATACCTTGCTTAATACCAAATACATTCACCAGCTATAGTTGGCGGTGAGATGGCCATGTGGTTAAGTTTACCGCTCTTAGCTGGCAAATATGTAAGGTAAAGTCGCCTAATATCGCCCAGTTCCTAATATCGCCTACCACCTTATTTCGCCCTGTAGTGGCGTGATCTGGCGGGAAAAAATTTTTTCATGTCCGGTATCGTAAAACAGTAAAACGTGTAAAAAGTTAGGTTCCGGAAGCCAAAAACCGAAGAGTGAGAACTGGGAGAAGAAATCTAGGACCTGAAAACTTTTTTAGTGTTGTCTTTGGATGGCGCTTGTGACTGATGAGATGAATGCCGAATGTCGAATCAAATAGTGTTGTGATGAGAAACGTTCAATTTGTAATTTTCGATAAAAATTCCAGCATTCATAAATAATTAAGCAGAATATTGCGTCAAAGAAAGTGAATACCGTTTTCCCTAATATCGCCCACTTGCAAATTCCTAATATCGCCCACTTGATAACATGTAGGCGATATTAGGAACCACATATTTTAAACTGTTATCACTGAACTTCTTTGCTTTCATGAATAACTAGAAGCGCACAAAAAAGGAGGAAGAGTTGCTACAAAGGGCAACGATGGATTTTGTGTTCAAAATGTTCTGTGTGGGCGCATGAGGTTTGCGACGCTGCCTTTGGTGAAGTCTCAAACAAAAAAAAGTACATTGGTTCAAATTGTTTGAACTGATAAAGTCAAAATCTCTTTTATTTTAATTATAAGTAACGTAAAATGTCAATTTTTTCAATTTTTAGCTAGGTGATATTAAGATAATTGATTTTTACATGTAATTTTGGTGGGCAAAATTAGGAGCCCAAAAATAAATTTTATGATTTTGACTACTCTGCTTTAAAAATTCATGTAAAATCAACGAACCTCCCCTCCTTCATTTTAGTGTGATACTTTTGTAGCAGAAGAATGTACGAACATTTTGAGCTATTTTCAAGGTTGATAGATCAAATAAGTAAAATTTTATAGTTAATTTAAAAAAGTAGGCGATATTAGGCGACTTTACCTTAGATCCCAGGCTCGATTCCCTGAACTGACAAAACCTACATCTGGTAACCCTCAATGTGGGCTGAACATGCATGCACGCTAGTGTTGTATGGTGGAACTCACAACTCTCCTTCCTAACTTGAGTTGCTGATAGATGGCGCCCTATATAGTAGAAATAGAACCCATATAGGTAGTATAAGCGTGTGTGTATAGGGTATAAGAGGCATTCCTGGGACCACCCAACCTCCCACAGCATCTAATGTCATTCAACTCGTGTTGAGTCTCTCTAGGGGGGAGTGAGTGGTAACTGCCATACCTTGCTTAATACAAAATACATTTTCCAACTATAATTGCCAGTGAGATGGCCGTTTGGATAAATTCACCGCTTTTAACTGGCAAATATGTAGGTCCCATGTTTGATTCCCCCAAACCGACAAAACTAACATTAAGAATAAATGGAATACCATGACGATATTTAATATTTACGCATATTATAATCTTTTGAAATTAATTCTT